>SNQJ01S0087689.1:43340-58632 GCA_010110895.2 Picea sitchensis
TCCTAAGGTTATTCCTTGTTTATTATTCATAATTAGTCATTATCCAGTCTCCTATATTTTAGGGGAGAATATTCCACCTGGAGAATATTCTCTTTCAGTTGACACTTTAGTTTAACTAGTTGAGTTGAGTTTAGATGTTGCATTGGTTTTGTCACCATGCAACATTGGGATCATAACCAACTCACTAGTCTTTGTTCAGTCAGTTAATTGAAGACTAGTTGACTAGTTAACTCAACTAGGTGGCAGTTCACTCTCGTAACTGCCTGAGAGACTATACTAGGTGGCAGTTTACTCTTGTAACTGTTGGTGTGTGTCCAGATCAATCCAGACCACCACTATGGCTCATTAGTTACTCATTTATCCTATATATATTGTAAATTATTCACTCTTTGAGTGTTTGAGTGTGAAATACGGTTAATGAGAATTCTTCCATTCATTCTATCTTGGTTCTTCTTTCTTAATTTCTCTCTGCAAATGTGTGTAGTATTTTCTAGCTAGATCTATTTTGTGCAGGTTCAACACATTTACAATATTAGAGAAGGAGCCTACATGCTTTGAAGAAGCCATTAAGAAGAAAGAATGGGCAGATTTCATGACAGAAGAATACCAATCCATCATAAATAATGATGTATGGGAAATAGTTCCCAGAAAAAAGAGAAAAGGATGTGGTATCTTCCAAATGGATTTTCAAAATAAAACATGCTACTGATGGAAGTATTGAGAAATATAAAACAAGGTTTTTTGCTCATGGCTTTTCTCAAAAGTAAGGCATTGATTATGAAGAGACGTTTTCTCTTGTAGCCATATACACTTCAATCAAAACCATCATATCCCTTGCAGCTAAGATGAAGTGGAAGTTACACCAGATGGACGTGAAAACAACCTTCTTGAATGGTTTCATTGAAGAAGAAGTGTATATAGAACAACCTCAAGGTTTTGAAGTTGAAGACATGAAGACTCATGTTTTCAAATTGAAGAAGGTTATGTACATATTGAAGCAAGCTCCTAGAGCTTGGTATGGAAGGATTGACAATTTCCTGACGAGCTTGGGCTTTACCAAGAGTAAATCTTATTCTAACCTTTACTTCAAGGTTATGAATGATGAGCATGTTATATTGTTGTTGTATGTGGATGAGTTATTCTTAACTGGAGAATAAAATCTCATCACTGAAGAAGCTCGTTGCAAAATTTGAGATGAAATACCTTAGCCTAATGCACTATTTATTAGATCTTGAGGTCTAGCAGAGCCCAAAGAGGATATTCCTTAACCAAGGGAAGTATGAAGTTGAAATAATGAAGAGATTTGATATGTTGGAATGTGAGTCCATGAATACACCCATGGAAATAAAGTTGAAGCTCATGGTTGACATTTCGTCAGAATTGATTGATGCTACCCTGTATAGACAAATCATTGGATCGTTGATGTATCTGACAAAGACCAAGCCAGATATATGTTTTGCTATGAACACCTTGAGTCAGTTTCTGGTAGAGCCCAGACATGTTCGCCTGGTTGCTGCAAAATATGTGATGAGGTACCTTAAGGGTACATTAGATTGTGGTCTTAGTTATGATGGAGATCATGACTTCAGAATGAGTGGTTATACTGATTCATATTGGGCTGGAAGTGTCTCTGACAGAAACAACACTTTAGGATGTTGTTTGAATCTGGGGTCATCCATGATCTCATGGCAAAGTAGGAAGCAATCAAGCATTGCTCTCATCACGACAGAAGTATAATACACTGTTGCATGTTCTTCTAGTTGTGAATCCATATGGATTTGAAAGTTGTTGGTAGGTCTATTAGATCTAGAGATGGAAGCAACCATGATCCTATGTGATAAACAGAGATGCATAAAGATGACATAGAACCCCGTGTTCCATGAGAGATAGGATATCATTACATCCCTGATATGGTGCAGAGGGGAGCCATAAAGATCTAGTATGTTAGCACGGATGAATAGGTTGTTGATGTGTTGATGATGTAAGAGCATCTCTCCAAGCCATCCATGCGCCAGCCAACCAACCAACTCAGCACACGCATTCAATGAGGAAAGGCGCATCCCTTTCACATTTTTGAATTTGAATGTGAAGGAATTCAATATTGTAAGGTTGTTAAAGCCAAAAGGTTGTGCCTATACACAGGCTTTAGATGTATATAGACTTTAATGGTTGTAAGGCTAAGATCTAGCTCCAATATGGACTAGACAGCCCATTCATTGTAAATTCAATGTAATTGAATAGAGTAGGTAGCTTGGAGGGAAGAGCTCGAAGAGCCCCCTCATGTAAAATGATCTTGGATCTTATTTTGAATTAGTAGAGGTAGCAAGAGAATAGAGAAGAGAGCAGAGAGGAGGAGTCGAGACCTTGTCAAAAGTCTGAGCTCAGGAACACCTTGTAAAGGAGGAATTTGATATTAATACAAACCAGAGTAGTTTTTCCTGCATATTGTTTGTGTTGTGTGAATGTCTATGTGTGTTCTATTTATGTTGTGCATGTATGTTGTAGATGTGAATTTATAGGGACAGATAGGTTCTACTATCTGTAGAGTTCTTTGATTTCAGGTTGGAGTTCTTTGAGGCTTCATGCCAAGAGGGTGTGACAGAACACTGTGGGTTTTGAAAGCTAGTGCATAGAGTGCACTTCCAATTCTGCAGAATTTGGAAAAAGACGCGCCAGGAGGGTGCACCAGCTGAATTCTTAAACTTAGGGAAAGATATCAAGGTTAATGAACACCTTGGAGACAATACTGTGTAGAGGAGAACACAACAGAAGACAGAATCACTGCGAGATTCTGGAAGAGCTCTGCCAGGCGGGTATTGAGCGGATGCACGGGTTGCATTGAGGAGAAGAACTCTGGTTCGAGTTTAGAAGGAGATAAAATCATTGAGGATTCTATAGAGCTCTACCAGGAGGGAATTGATCATAGGCATAGAGTGCTAAGGAGGAAATCTGTCGTGCGTTCATAGGGAAACATAATCACTGAGGATTCTGGACACTTTGCTAGGAGGGCATTGAGTAGGTTTTAGAGAACAGAAGGAAAGAACTCTTTTAAGTTCTGGAATAGAAGAAGAGCCCAAGGAAGGATCTTTACAAGGTTGCTGAACACCCTGCAGACTCAGCAAGAAGTTTTCTTGAGCAAAGGAGTGCCAGGAGGGCATCAGATTCTCCATCTGAGGGAGAAGGAAAAAGGGTTAATTCCTTAGAGGTCGAAGATATAGGAAAAGATCAGAAGAGATAGCACCTTCGTGTGTCCAAAGACTGTGCAAGGAGCGCAGAAGTTGAAGAATCCTTTGAGGATTCAAGAAGAGAAGCTCAAGAGGAGTAGTGCTTTCATGCACAGGCCATAACCACGAGGTTGCAGAAGACGAAAGGAAGACCCTTTGGAAGATTTGAGTTCGAGGAAGCTCAGGAGGGAAAGTGTTTTCAAAGACGCAGACAAAAGCTGTGAGTACAGGCTTCGTAGTAGAGACAAAGGCCGAGGCCTTTGATAAGTTTAAATTCTTCCAAGGATTGGGAAGAAAAAGAGGCTCACAAGGGAGAGCACAATTGCCATTGGATCAGGTCGAGGGCAAGATATGGATCGTAGAAGTTTCACGTCCAGGAAGCAGCAGGAGGAGAGCGCATAGGAAGAATAGATCTGGGCCGTCAAATCTTGCACGGATAGACGATAGCCATCGGATCTAGGAGGAGCTGCACGAGGTTTAATCCTCATATGCAAAGGAGAGAAGTCATCATATTTTGGCATTTCGAAGATTCGGGGATCAGCATTTTGGGAATCCCGATGACAAGAGACCGAGGCACTTCATAGTGAAAACCCCGAAGTCGCGAAACGTGGCTTGCCTTTGGAGCAGAACTTCGGCATTTCGGCTATTCAGAGTTCGAAAGGTAGAGGAGGAAGAAATTTTGGTACTGATAGTTTCAAACTCCTAGTACGTGAAACACCAAAGACATCGGGACCGTCCATCTATGGGGGACACGTTTCACAAGATCCTCACATTTTGGGGATTCAGACATTGGGAAGCAAAGAAGGGAGTCTTTCGGCTTCACTACTGGTGAAGTCCTGAAATGATCTGGACCATCCATCTGTGGAGGATACGTGGAGGATATTGGGGAGTCCACCGGGATTTCGAATACCAGGGATTCGAGAGAACAGAGGATAAGTGTCGCAGGGGTCATGAAATCCCTAAATGTGAATTCCTGAAAGCATCTGCGAGAAGGGTAATGCGGGGTCAGATTTCGACATACTGGGTATCGATATTTTAGAAGTCCCAAAGATGAAGGATTGAGCATTTCGGTAATTAGAACTCTGAAATCGCGAAATGGGACATAGAGGGGAGTGAGGCCATGGCCACACTTGATATTGGGATTTTTGGATTCAGCATTCTGAGGATCCCGTAGACATAAGGTCGGAGTATTTCGACATTAGAAGACTCGAAATCATGAAAGGAGGAGGAAGCCGGGACACAGGGATTTTGGCATTCCGGAATCGGCTTTTCGGAAGTCTTGAGGACAGGAATCCGGGCATTTTTGCGTCGATGAACCCCAAGAGGACTGCGGTCATATGAGGGGTGGTCATATGGACTAAGGGTATAGCCCAGGGGACTAACCCCGAGTGAATCCAATTTGGCAAATCGACATTTCGGAGACCGGGAGATCGAGGAGTCAAGGACTCTCGACATCAGGACTCAAGGAGCCCCGAGACTTGAAATTCCATTTCGGGAAAAGGTCGCGATCGTGCTGAGGTCGTGTTTAGGTGAAAGCTCATGCTTGTTGGATGCTTGTGCAGGTGGAGTTTCACGAAGGACCTGTGGATCAAATATTGAGGTTCCAGTAGGGAATCAAAGGAGTCGATCCAGCTCGAAGGCATTAAAGAACGATCCTTAGACTGGGAGGTCGCGCAGAACCTGTGGAGGCAGGGGGCGTCTGTGGTCATCAAGTGGTATCAAAGCTTGACTCTGTTTGTATATTTCAAACAGAGAGAGCAGGAAGGAAAATACTCTGATATACAGCAAAGCGGTATCAAAGGCAGCTTGTAGAGATAGGCAGAGGAAGGCAGAGTAATGGAACTCTATGGTGATTATTAGCAGGTACGCAACAGTCAGGAAGACAGTTAGAGGGCTGTATGAGAAAGTTGGAAGCACTCAGAGTTGCAAAGTGACAGCAGCAAGTTTTCCAGGAAGGAAGATAAGAACAGGAAGATGGCTATTGAAGGCCATGGATGCAGTGGAAAGAAGATCCATTAGCAGCAGGAGAACGCTACTAGAGATAAAGAGCTCGTCAAGATTAGAGAGAGGATGGATGAGCTAGCATTGTGGATGCAGCAAAATGCTAAGTCGAGATGGTTATACGAATGGCCCATGAAGATGAAGGTAAAATGGCCAGTCAGGGTATTTATGGCCAAAAGACAGCAAAGGCTGTTGAAAATATGGTTGAGGCATGTTGAAAACCTCAATAGACCAAAGGAGAAAATCGTCCAGGTTTGTGAACCAGAGGCTAGGAGAAATATCAGTGATGAGGATGAACTGAGATCACTGGATGATATCAAATACTTCCAAGAGGTAAGGACCGAAAATTTAGATTGTCAGCTGGGAAATGAGATGAGATCATTGTGGGATCTCATAGACTGTCAGGAGGACAGTAGGGAAATTTCATGTTTCCAGGGAAGCAATGGGATGGGATCCAAGGATCTCATAGACTGCCAAGAGGGCAGCAGAAAATTCCCAATTGCCAGGTGGGCACGGGAACATAAGTGATACTATCTGAAAGTCTCATGAACTCAGATCTGAGTTCGGATAAACTAGAGGAGTTGATGGAGAAGGAAGATCAGAGGAATCTTTTGATCATTGGAGGAATTGAAATATTCCTGCCACTTAGCTCAGTTGGGGATAAAACCTGTGTTGCATATGTAGCAACAGTAGAAGGAAAACCAACAGAGATTGTCATGGAAGAAGAAGTGGAAGAGCTACTGATGACTACCCAAGCAGAAGAAGGAAATGAGAATTCTGAGGAATGGCTCAATTTTTTCAGCTAGGCAGCTGAAACAAAGACGACTACAGCATTGGAGCTTGTAGCAGAAGAAGAAGAAGAAGCAGACAGCATGAGCTTTGTTGATCTATACCAAGAATTTGAATCCCTAGAGAGAAGGGTGATGATGCAGAGCATGCACATCCAACAGATGAGGTTGGAAACTGATGGAGGAGATTTCGAGGTTGAGGAGCAACTGGAAGGAGCTGGAGACATACCAGCAAGAGGAATGGAAACAACAACACTGTCAGAGATGATGGTTGAACAACAGATCAGTCAAGAGGGGACTGCAGCAGAGTGGACACTTAGTTCCGCACAGGGAGAGATGACAGTCAAACTGTCATATGAAGAGGTTGAGCAGCAACTCAATAATGAGATTGCATAAGAGAAATCTACAACAGGGTGGCAAGTTAAGGCCACAAGAGATGGCATGGGAGATCATGGTGATCTGCCCATTTGCAGAAAGAATTTGCAACAGAGGAGACTGCATGAACAGAGCCAGCCAGGGCAACAGATGGACGAGGTGATCGATGAGATCAGGAAGATGATGTTGAAGTCAGCACAAGAGATTGCCAGCAGGGGGAAGCTGAGCAGAAGGGAGACTGCCAGAGCAGTAGCAAAGAAACAACAACAACAAAGAGATGGAGCAGAGAGACAACTTTGAAGAGTTGTTTGGGACCCAGGAGGATTTCAACAACTAGGGTGGAGAGATCATGAGCAGGAGCTCATGAATTTTGCAGTAGAGGAGTATGATGCAGGAGCATCTCTCCAAGCCAGCCATGCACCAGCTAGCCATCCAACTCAATGCACACATTCAATGAAGAAAGGCACAGCCCTTTCACAGTTTTTAATTTGAATGTGAAGGCATTCAATATTGTAAGGTTGTTAGAGCCAAAAGGTCATGCCTATATGCATACTTTAGATGTAGATATCCTTTAATGGTTGTAAAGTTGAGATCTAGCTCCAATCTAGACTAGACAGCCCATTCAGTGTAAATTCAATGTAATTGACTAGAGTAGGTAGCTTGGAGGGAAGAGCTCGAAGAGCCCCCTCATGTAAGAAGATCTTAGATCTTATTTTGAATTAGTAGAGGTAGCAAGAGAATAGAGAAGAGAGCAGAGAGGAGGAGCCGAGACTCTGTCAAAAGTCTAAGCTCAGGAACACCTTGTAAAGGAGGCATTTGATATTAATACAAACCAGAGCAATTTTTCCTGCATATTGTCTGTGTTGTGTGAATGTCTATGTGTGTTCTATTTATGTTGTGCATGTATGTTGTAGATGTGCGTTTACAGGGACAGATAGGTTCTACTATTTGTAGAGTTCTTTGATTTCAGGTTGGAGTTCTTTCAGACTTCATGCCAAGAGGGTGTGACAGAACATTGCGGGTTCTGAAAGCTAGTGCATAGAGTGCACTTCCAATTCTACATCATTTGGACAAAGATGCGCCAGGAGGGTGCACAAGCTAAAGTATTAAACTCAGGAAAATATCTCAAGGTTACTAAACACCTTGGAGACAAGACTGTGTAGAGGAGAACATAGCAGAAGACAGAATCACTGCGGGATTCTAGAAGAGCTCTGCCAGGAGGGCATTGAGCGGATGCACGGGTTGCAATGAGGAGAAGAACTCTGGTTCGAGTTCAGAAGGAGATAAAATCACTTAGGATTCTATAGAGCTCTTCCAGGAGGGCATTGAGCATAGGCATAGAGTGCTGAGGAGGAACTCTGCTATGAGTTCATAGGGAAATAGAATCACTGAGGATTATGGACACTCTGCCAGGAGGGAATTGAGTAGGTTCTAGAGAAGAGAAGGAAATAACTCTTTTAAGTTCTAGAATAGAAGAAGAGCCCAAGAAAGGATCCTCACAAAGTTGTTGAACACCCTGCAGACTCAGCAAGAAGTTTGTTTGAGCAAAGGAGTGCCAGGAGGGCATCAAATTCTCCATCTGAGGGAGAAGGTAAAAGGGTTAATTCCTTAGAGGTAGAAGCTACAGGAAAAGCTCAAAAGAGATAGCACCTTCGTGCGTGAAAAAACTATGCAAGGAGCATAGAAGTTGAAGAATCATTTGAGGATTCAAGAAGAGAAGCTCAGGAGGAGTAGTGATTTCATGCACAGGCCATAACCGAGAGGTTGCAAAGGCCGAAAGGAAGACCCTTTGGAATATTTGAGTTTGAGGAAGCTCAGGAGAGAAAGTGTTTTCAAAGATCCAGACAGAAGCTGTGAGTACAGACTTCGTAGCAGAGATAAAGGCCGAGGCCTTTGATAAGTTTAAATTCTTCCAAGGATTGGGAAGAAACAGAGCCTCACAAGGGAGAGTACAATTGTCGTTGGATCAGGCCAAGGACAAGATCTAGACCATTGAAGTTTCACGTCCAGGAAGAAGTAGCAGGAGAGTGCATAGGAAGAATAGATCTGGGCCGTCAGATCTTGCACGAATAGTCGATAACCATCGGATCCAGGAGGAGCTGGACGAGGTTTAATCCTCATATGCAAATGAGAGAAGTCGTCATATTTCGGCATTTCGAGAATCCTGATGACAAAAGACCGGGGCACTTCACGGTGAAAACCCCGAAGTCGTGAAACGCGACTTGCCTTTGGAGTAGAACTTCGGCATTTCGGCTATTCAGAGTTCGGAAGGTAGAGGAGGCAAAAATTTTGGTACTGAGAGTTTCAAACTCCCTGTACACGAAACATTGAAGACATCGGGACCATCCATCTGCGGGGGATACGTGTCGCGATATCCTCACATTTTGGGGATTCAGACATTGGGAAGTAGAGAAGGGAGTCTTTCGGCTTCGCTACTGGTGAAGTCCCAAAATGATTTGGACCATCCATCTGTGGAGGACACGTGGAGGAGATCGGGGAGTCCACTGGGATTTAGGATACTGGGGATTCGAGAGAACAGAGGATAAGTGTCGCAGGGGTCGTGAAATCCCAAAACACGAATTCTCAAAAGCGTCTGCGAGAAGGGTAGTGCCAGGTCATATTTCAGCATATCGGGTATCGGGATTTCAGAAGTCCCGAAGAAAAAGGATCGAGCATTTCAGTAATTAGAACTTTGAGATCACGAAATGTGACATAGAGGGGAGTGAGGCTGTGGCCACACTTGATATCGAGATTTCGGGATTCGACATTCTGGGGATCCCGTAGACATAAGGTCAGAGCATTTCGACATCAGAAGACCCAAAATCATGAAAGGAGGAGGAAGTCGGGACACAGGTATTTCGGCATTCTGAAATCGGCTTTTCAGAAGTCTTGAGGACAAGAAGCCAGGCACTTTTCTTCGATGAACCCCAAGAGGACTTTGGTCATATGAGGGGTGGTCATATGGACTAAGTGTATAGCCCACGGGACTAACCCTGAGTGAAGCCAATTCGACAAATCAACATTTCGGAGACCGGGAGATTGAGGAGTCAATGACTCTCGACATGAGGACTCAAGGAGTCCCGGGACCCGAAATTCCATTTCAGGAAATGGTCGCGTCGTGCTGAGGCCGTGTGTAGGTGAAAGCTCATGCCTGTTGCATGCTTGTGTAGGTGGAGTTTCACGAAGGACCTATGGATCAAATATTGAGGTTCCAGTAGGGAATCAAAGGAGTTGATCTGGCTCGAAGGCATTAAAGAACGATCCTTAGACCGAGAGGTTGCGTAGAACTTGCAGAGGGATGGGGCATCTGTCAGGTCATCAATTGACCAATCCTATATCTCATGTAAAGTTTGAGCACTTTTGAGATAATCTTGGTGTAGTCCGAAATGACCTCCCTCTAAAGGGGGAGTACTGTTGTGTTCCATCCTCGTGTTGTGATTCTAGCTTCATGTTGATGATGTGATGCCAGCCCCATGTTGTGATTCCAGCTTCATGATGATGATGTGATGCCAGCCTTGTGTTGTGATTCCAACTTCATGTTGATGGTGTGATGCCAGCCTCGTTCTGTGATGCCAGCTTCATGCTGATTATGTGTTTCCAACCTTGTGTTGTGATGTCAGCTTCATGTTGATGATGTGTTTCCAGCCTCGTGATGTGATGCCAGCTTTGTGCTGATGATGTGATTCCAGCCTCATTCTGTGATGCGAGCTTCGTGCCGATGATGTTGTGTTTCCAGCCTCATGCTGATGATATTGTGTAGCCAACCTCGTGCTTTGATGCCAACTTCATGTTGAAGATTCTCATCCTAGTGCTGATGTTGATGGTGCTCCATCCTTTGTTTTGTGTTTTTTATGATGTTGATGGTGTGAAAAACTTCTGATGATTTATAGATATTCCATTCAGTGTTCCAAATGTCGTTGATGATGTTTCCCTCTCTCTCTCTCTCTCACGATGTTGTTATAGAATACCCTTCTTGTTAGGGGGGAGTGTTGAAATATTGTAACAACAAAGAGTATTATGTTTATTGTTGATGTAGTATTCATTAGATCAATCCCCTTTTGTGGATTGATCATGTTGGGCATTTTAAATGACCAAATCCCCTTTTGCGGATTGGTCAAACCCTAATTGTAATATGAAAATTGAGAAGTTGGCACCCAGGAAAATCAAAGTGGTTCTAACCACCTAGAAAGACAAGTCAGCCCTGCTAGTGAAGAGACACCTCCTTCCAACGCTTTCCAATTTGTATAAATAAAGGAATCCATTGACTCATTTGTTGATTCACTCATTCAATCATCTAGAGCGTAAGTTTGGTAGTTGCAGTTGGAGAAGAAGGAAGAGAGAGATGTGCATTACTTGCGAGAGGACATTCTCTAGTGTTTGGTCTATTGTCTTGGCATTGTATTGGCTATCTATATTAAGGAAGTTTTTGCTGAGTTTTCTTCTCCATGAGTGTTTCCCAGGATAAATGCTATGTATCTTGTGATTGTGTTTTTCTTAGTGATCCTATCTATTTTATGGTTATCTATTAAATTGAAAAGAAACCTAATAATAGCTTAAAGTTTAACAGGATCTCCCTCGAGAGAGTAAGAAAAGCTTGGAGATTGGTTTTCATTCATTGTAGAACTTTATGGATGCATATCAAAAGATGGGGCCAACAAATGATAGTTTTATCGATTTGATGAGGAGACGAAAGTCAGAGGTGATGGGACCTGATAAATGGGAAGTAGTAAAAAGTAGAGTTTCAAAAGAATATGCAATTTATGTGTTCAATCTCAAAGAGGGGCCAAAGTGAAATATGTTGAAGGTGAAATATTTTAATCACCCCAACATAGCAGGGCATCTTTATAATAGATGTTTGACAGCATATGAGAAGTTTTTGTGGAATGATGAGGTTCCACATTACTTTGCTAGATACTTTTATGCATATTTTTTCATCGACATGCACCTTGATTATACCAGCCTACCATCCAATTATTATGGGGATGGTAAATGATGGACATATGATCAGAAAGGGGAATATCGAAATGCAACATTGCATAGGCCTCCACGACCTTTAGTATCTAGTCCAACATGGGAATTTTCCTCACATTCATAGTTGTGAGATACATCAAATGTTGGCAAGGAGGCTAGGAATACAATCGGGGAAAATTTGGAATCAATTTTTTATGGTGTTGATGTTGGTTTGAATCGTTAGAGAGTGGAAGCCAATTCTAGAGCCAATTTTGTTTACAAAACAGATGAGGAGATATATACCATGTCAATAGAAGATCTTAACGAGTATGAAACACTTTTCTGTAATGGTTGGATGGTGTTAATTCATAATGATGAACCAAACATCGTATTGGTATGTGTTATAGTTAGTAAATTTTTTATGCATTTGAAGATAGTTTTCTTATAGTTCTAGATCTAGATACATATCATTGCATCTTTAAAAATAATTGAGTTGTTATCGTCATTAATTGCATTTTGTTCATATGTTAAATGAATCTCAAGTAAATAGGGGACTTAATTCCATGAGTTTAAATTTGGATGGGTTGAATGAGATATGTGTTTTCTAATATCCACATATGAGCACTTTAGTTGTATAATCTCTAATCTTTTGAATAATCAACAACATGAAATTTATTTTTTTCTATAAATATGAACACATTGAATCCTAGATTTAGTTATTAGTTGTGCCGTTCACATATCCCTATTCCATCTCCTGCTACTTGGGCAGGCTTGTCCCAGTTCTCATTGGGAGAGTTTGAAGAGGGTGGGAGTTCACATGTATCATTTCATATTGAAAACAAATTTTGTTATATATGAAAATTGAAATGTCATTTAAATTATTAATTTAAAAGGAAAATGTCTTAAACAATATATAATTTATTGAATCTTAGGGTATGGTGGGTATAATTTATTGATATTCAGGTTGGCAGATCACAGGTATTACATGTTTCAAAATTTAAAACTATAATTTAATGTGATAAAATCATTTAAATTTAATTTTCAAATGTAGAAATTTGAAATGTGTTATAAGGCAATGTGGAGAAGAGAGTGTCTGAGAGTGTGTTTGAACAAAATGTGGATAAGAGAGTGCAATAGATTGGGATTGAGGAGGATGCATCCATACCTGGGAAGGATGTGTCTATTCATGATGATTCTTAAATGTATGTACATTGCACATTTGTGACTTTTGAATTTTTTTTTTTATGTTGGGCGTTTTATATATAAGTGTTCAAGCTTATTTTTGTTGAATATGCTTATTTTTTTTACTTTTTTCAAATTTTTGTTTGATCAACTTTTTAGTTTAGCCTTTCCTATTTATAGGGTTACTCAACTAGTGTCTATATAACTTTTCAACACTTTGATCAATTATTTTGAAATATATAGAACTTGTATATAAGCTTATCGTTATCTAAAATGGTACATTCAATCTTATTTATGTTTAGATCATGATGCAGAACTTATTTTGAACTTGAGCATTTGATTATTTGAGAACAAACTCTATCCCACATCAAAAAATGGGAAGTTTCTAAATTTTCTTCGATTGCATTCCTTTCCTTCTTGTCCAAGAATGGTGTAATATGGAGATTTTTTTTTTCTGCATACAACGAAGTGAATTCCTTCTTGGGGTATTTTCAAACTCTTAACTAATTTCTTACTAACCACAAAAACTAACATTTGTAGATTTACAAATAAGTTATGTGCATGCATGATCTCACTTATGTTTATATCATGACGAAGGCATATTTCAAAGAGAATTTGATTATATGTAATATGAATACATCCCATGTAGAAAGATGAAAGATTTAAATGGTCTTTGAATAATGACTTAATATATGTGCATATTTGTGTTTTTTGCATGGATATGAAAGATTAAATGAGAACATCTATTCCATTGTAGAAAGAGGAGATAAGTATTTTCTGGAAGAATGGTTTTTAATATAGACATTTGTGAACTTTTATAGATATAAGTAATTTCTTGGAAGAATGGCTTAATATGGATATTCGTGAGTCCTTTAATTTGAAAGGGAATTTGAAGGCATTTGATTATATGAGAACATCTATTTCACTACAGAAGAGGAGATAAGTATTTTACTATTAAGTAAATAAGGTCACCTCGCATGAGAACTTCACCTAAAGGATTTGAGACTTTATCCACGAAGAGATAAGTATTTTACTAGAAGAATGGCTTAATATGGAGATTTGTGAACTTTCTTCATACACAACTGAATTTATTTTCAGGGTATTATCTAACTTTGAAAACTAAAATTGGTTACCAAGAACACAATTTTTCTCTTTAAAAATTTACTAGATAAGATTTTACATTTTTTAAATTATGTATGTTTAATATGAAGAATAACTATTTTGGAAGTTTTGGAACTTCGTGATGTAAGTTTGGTTTAAAAAAGTGTCAAAAAAGTATAATAAAAAGAGAGTGATAATCTTAAATATGTGGAACTTCGGTTGGGTATGTTATTATTTCTTATTGTTTATTTAATATTTAGTTGAATATCTTTGAAATATTTGCTAATAAAGTATATATGCTAATATGTGTTATTGGTTTTTCTTTTTATTGTTCTTTATTGTTACATATGTTTACATTATATTTGGTGGAAAATGAGCATGTTGGAAGATGGAACTTAACTCTTTTGGTATGTATGTCAATTTTGCTTTAATCAAAACTTGTTTTATTTATCTAAAATGTTATGTGTACATTTTATTTTAAATTTGTAGATATATTTTATTTTAAATTTTTAAAGTTTAAATTCGACAAATGTTTTCTTTTGCAGGTATGAAGTGATCTATCTTAAAGCGATGGATTAGAGTCCATAATTTTGGATTTAAATGTTTTAATCAAGCCTCTTAATTTTTGTTATTAGCCTAAAATGGTTTTGGAACCTATGTGTTTGGCAGTGTTACTATGCAAACTTTCATTATATATATATATGGAACTCAAAATATCAATTTATTGTTTCATCTTTGATTTCTCTTATATTGTTTATGATGGTGAAATATATTGTTTATTGTTCATTTATAAACATACAAGTAGCTTATAATTTCAATTTTTATGATGGTGAAAGGATAATTCACGTTTTATGGTGAGCTTATAATTTCAATTTTTATGATGGTGAAAGGATAATTTATGTTTTATGATACTATGCTGAAATTAAAAATGTTTTATTTCATTTTATTTATAAACATCATTGTATAGTCAACTACAACTTATAATTTCATTTTTTTTGTATTTGTAAGTATGGTTGAATATTCAAACATATCATCAAATTATAGTTTATGTTCTATTTGTAGATATTTTTATAAGTTGAAAGGTTCATAGGGTTTATAGGGTTGAAGGGTTGTAGATATTTAAATATTTGATAGTCGTGAGCATTGACAGTTTTAATTGGGTGATATGGATTTTATTCCATTCCATTCGAGTGATAATCAATTACAACTTATAATTTCAATTTTGGTTGATTTGAAAATATGGTTGAATAGTCAAACATATCATCAAATTATAGTTTATGTTCTATTTGTACTATTTGTAGATATTTTTATAAGTTGAAGGGTTCATAGGGTTTATTGTGTGAAGGGTTGTAGATATAAATATTTGATAGTCATGAGCATTGACAATTGCGGAGTTTTCATTGGGCGATATAGATTTTATTCCATTCCATTCAAGTGATAATCAATTGACTTTAACAATGTTTTTGTAAATTTAAGAATATTGATCATCGCATCAATCTAGGACCCTCCCTTATTTTGATAGGGCATAGACTCCTATCAATCCAAAACTGAGTAAAAACCCTGAACTCAAAATTGAAAATTCACAATGAAATGACAGTCCAACACTAAACTGGTTATGTTCATCCTTGGTTTCTTTATTGAAAATTCACAATGAAATGACAGTCCAACACT
>SNQJ01S0087690.1:0-33626 GCA_010110895.2 Picea sitchensis
TGCCAAATACATAGGTTCCACGTCCATTTTAGGATGATAACAAAAACTAAGACATTTAACTTCATACCTGTAAAATAAAACAGAATTCAAAAATTATAAATTTACAATAAAATATATGTACAAATTTAAAATAAAATGTACATATGTACCAGTTTAGATAAATAAAACAAGTTGTGATTAAAGAAAAATTGACATACATACAAAAAGAGTTAAGTCTCATCCTCCAACATACTCTTTTCCACCAAATATAATTTAGACGTATGTAACAATAAAAAATAATATAAAAAATACTCTTTTTATTACATTTTTTTGACACTTTTTTTAAACCAAACTTCCATCACAAAGTTCCAAAACTTCCAAATAGTTACTCTCCACATTAAGCATACATGATTTAAACAATTTATAAAATCTTATCTAAAATTTAAAAAAAAATTAAAGATAAAAATTGTATTCATGGTAATAAATTTTTGTGTTCAGAATTAGATAATAATCTGAAAATAAATATAGAACTGTGTATGCATAAAGTTCACAAATCTCCATATTAAGTCATTCTTCCAATGAAATATTTATCCCCTTGTGGATAAAGTCCCAAATCCTTGAGGTGAAATTTTCATCCCAGGTGATCTTATTTGATCTTATTTACTCAGCAGTAAAGTACTAATATCCTCAGCAGTAAAATACTTCTCTCCTCTTCTTCAGTGGTCATATAATCAAATTCCATAATTCTCTTTCAAATTAAAGGACTCATAAATATCCATATTAAGTCATTCTTCCAAGAAATGACTTATATGTATGAAAGTTCACAAATCTTCATTTTAAAAACCATTCTTCCAGAAAATACTTATCCCCTCTTTCTACGGTGGAATATATGTTCTCATATAACCTTTCATGTACATGAAAAAAACACAAATCTGCACATATATTAGGTCATTCTTAAAAAACCATTTAAATCTTTCATCTTTGAGATGTATTCATATTACATATAATCAAATGCTATTTAAAATTATATGTCAGCTAGTGCATATATACATATACATAGCTTATTTGTAAATCTACTTGAATGTTGGTTTTTGTGGTTAGTAACCAATTTAGTTAAGAGTTTGATAATACCCTGGCAAGAGAGAATTCACTTAGTTGTATGTAGAAAACATAAATATCCACCCTACGCCATTCTTGGACAAGAAGACAAGGAGTGCAATCGAAAAAAATTTAGAAACTTCCCCTTTTCTGATGTGGGATAGAGTCTGTTATCAAATAATCAAATGTTCAAGTTCAAAATTAGGTCTTCGTCATGATCTAAACTTAAATAAGTTTGAATGTACCATTTAAGAGAACTATAAGATTATATAGGGGTTCTATATATTTCAAAATAATTGATCAAAGCGTTGAAGAGGAAAGACTAAACTAAAAATTTGAGAAAACAAAAATTTGATAAAAGTAAAAAAATAAGTTTATTAAACAAAAATAAGCTTGAACACTTTTATATAAAACCCCAACATAAAATCAAATTAAAACTCATTAATGTGCAATGAACATACATTTATGAATCATCATGAATGGACACATCCTTCCTAGGTATGGATGCTTCCTCCTCAATCCCAATCTTCCGCACTCTCTTCTCCACATTTTGTTCAAGCACACTCTCAGGTACTCCTCCACATTATCCTATATAACACATTTCAAATTTGAAAATTTGAAAATTAAATTTAAATGATTTTAATACATTAATTTATAGTTTTAAATTTTGAAACATGTAATGCCTATGATGTGCCAACCTATAATTCAATAAATTAAATGTTGTTTAAGACATTATTTTTTTAAATTAATAATTTAAATGACAATTTGCAATTTTAATATATAACTAAATTTGTTTTCAACATGAAATGATACCTATGAACTCCCACCCTCTTCAAACTCTCCCAATGAGAATTGAGACAAGCCTGCTCAAGTAGTAGGAGATGAAATAAGGATCTGTGAACAACACAACTAAGAACTAAATCTAGGATTCAATGTGTTCACATTTATACAAAATTATAAATGTTGTTGATCTTATTCAAAAGATTGGAGATTGGACAACTAAAGTGTTCATTTGTGGATATTAGAAAACACATACCTGATTCATCCCATCCAAATTTAAACTTGTGGAATCAAGTCCCCTATTTACTAGAGATTCATTTAACATATCTCCAAACTGCAATTAATGACAATAAGAACTCAATTATTTCTATAGATACAATGATATGTATCTAGATTTAGAATTAGAAGTAAATTATCCTAAAATGTGTAAAAAAATAACTAACTAGAACACATACCAATCTGTTGTTCAGTTCATCATTCTAAATGACCTCCTTCCAACCATCACAGAAAAATTTTGCATACTCCCTAAGATCTTCTACTGACATGGTATCTAACTCCGCATCTATTCTATAAACAAAAATGGTTCGAGAATTGGCTTCTGGTCGCTGACGGTTCAAACCAACATCAACACCATAAAATATTGATGCCAAATTTTCCTCGATTGCATTCCTAGCCTCTTTGCCAACCTCTGATGAAGCTCACAACTCTGAATGTTAAGAAAATTCCCCTATTGGGTGAGATACTAAAGGTGGTGGAGGCCTCTGCAATGTCGCATTTCGATATACCATTTTTCGATCATATGTCCGTCCTTTACCAGCCCCATAATAATCAGATGGTAGACTAGTATAATAAGGGTGCATGCCCATGAAAAAATCTGCATAAAAGTGTCTAGCAAAATGATGTGGAACCTCATCGTTCCATGAAAATTTTCCATATGCTTCCAAAAAATTGTTATACAGATGTCCTTCTATGTTGGGGTGCTTAAAATATTGCACCTTCAACATCTTTCGCTCTGGTCCATCTTTGAAATTGAACATCGAAATTGTGTTTTCTTTTGAAACTTTATTTTTTATTGCATCCCATTTATCAGGGCCCATCACCTCTGATTTTCTATGCCTCATCAAATCGATAAAACTGTCAGTGCTTGGCCCCATCTTTTGATATGCATCCATAAAGTTTTGCAATGAATGCAAAACAATCTGCAAGCTTTGTTTACTCTCCTGATGGAGATCCAAGATACTCAAATCATTTTCCAACCTACTTTTAACACTTGAGCATCGCTCAAGGGTCATTTCTTCAGTAATCCCTTCCCGGGGAAGCTCATCACCAACATCCGAAGGATAGGTGGATGTAGGCATGTAATATTATGTTTCTTGATAACGTCGCCTCATAAATCCACCTTCACCCTTTTCACCAACATTATAATCTTTGTGACACCCAATCTCTCTTTCATTGTATTCCCTCACTCTAAACTCATTGTCTACACACACATTTGAAAGTAATTACAACATTTAACTTGACATAAATTTAAATACACAAAAATACAACAAAAATTTACAAAATCAAAGAAAATTACCATAAATATTTTCTTGTCCTGATGTATTTCCTACATTCTCAGTTGTAGGAGTATCAATGTGCAACCTATCTAAGAAGGCTTCATCTATAACACTTGCTTGAGCACATTCTCATGTTTATCTATTCACTAACGCGTTTGATCATCTTCTATGACGAGATTGTCGTTGGTCACTCAGACTCTCAGTCCAAGAAGGGGTTCATCTTCTTCCTTCTTGGGATAGCTTAGAGTGTTTGCGGGGAATGTTTGGAGACTCCTGTCTCAACATCTCGCCTCAATATCTATCCTTTGGAAATTCATGAAAGGTTAAGCACAAAACAAGTACGAGTTAATATCTCCAACATTGACCAACAAATATTATGAAGAAAGAAAAAAAAATAAGACAAAATTAATAGAAATGTTCTTTATGCTAGACACAATTATAATAGGGTCATGCATAACTCCACTACCCATGCCCATTTCAAATATATTTTGGTTTCTTACTAATAACACAAATAACCTTGGTAAATCCACCAAAAATGGAAACAATATTTAGACAAGCACATATTAGGACATAAAGTTGATGAAATGCTCCAAAAGTACAAGTGGCAAGGCAAAGTCGCAACATGATAAGCACTTACTATGATGGAAACACATAATATATGAAGAGTACGTGGGTCAAAGTTTGGTAACGGAGTAGCGGTTGTCTATATGGGAAATCATATTTTATGCATCCAACGGGTATGGAGCATAGTCCATGAAAATCAATGATTAACTTTATGGCATGTTATGTTGGATGGAAGAAATTTGCCATCTAATTAAATTTTAAATCGATGACATCATTACTTTATGATATTGTGCCAAATTACTGGGTTTTCATCCAATCAAACATTTGTTAGCTAATATGCAACATAAATCCATGTCCGGTGTTATCACATGAACTTGTCAAAGCCCTGTGGCTTTGTGGATTCTACCTAAGTCTGTAATTTTTCCTTGTCTCTATCCTTTTTCGCAGACCAAGTCTTAACATTCCCCTTCAGTCGGCAAAGTCATTTTTGTTTGCTCCTTTTTGTTTGAGCACTCATCTCCTTGGCCTCTATCACTGATCCTTCTATCTTCCCAAACCCACAGCCAGTTGTCCAAATCCTTGATCGTGCAGGCCACAGCCATGAACACAAAACACAGCTTTCTCAAACAGTTTGTTTCGGGATTGAAGCATAAACACAAGGCAGTTTTAATATTTTAGCACCGAATTTACCGAAGCTGCCAAAGTGGCTGAAGACCCGAAGTCCTGAAGGCATGAAATGGATCTGAGTCGTTGATCAAAAAGAGGCATGTGTCATCAGATACCTATCTTCGAAGAATTTGCTTGGAGCAAATAAAGTTTGACTATTGAAGGGCCTGAAGGTCGATCCACGAACCAAATCTCGGCCGTTGTTTTGAAAGGGAAGATCTGATCCATTGATTTAGAGGGGGAATATTTGAGCCGATGATCGTGAAAGCCTCATCCAATATCATGATATCAATGGCCACATTCCATTGCAGGAACACAATATGCTCAGGCGATAATTTTCTTAAGCGGTCCCGCAATTGAAACCATGGTAAGTCAAGAGCGATACATGGCAAAGGGAGATGGATTGTGGGCCCAAAAGTGGTCTAAATACAAACCACCTTTAAGAGTACCCACAATCACATGCTCATATAACATCCTATCAAAGAGCAGCACATGGTCATCACTCACTCATTGGGGCATGCAAGATTTCACCAAGCACCTCGCTCCACATCACCCTTGCGCATACGCTATTAGATTGCCATATAAAAATATCACATTGGTCACAGACAAAGGCCATTCCTTGCCTCGAGGTGTCAGGAACACAATATGCTCGGGCAATAATTTTCTTAAGCAGTCCCGCAATTGAAACCATGGTAAGTCAAGAGCGATACGTGGCAAAGGGAGATGGATTGTGGGCCCAAAAGCGGTCTAAATCCAAACCAACTTTGAGCATACCCACAATCACATGCTCATATAACGTCCTATAAAAGAGAAGCGCATGGTCAAACCAACTTTGAGCATACCCACAATCACATGCTCATATAACGCCCTATAAAAGAGAAGCGCATGGTCGTCTTCACTCACTCATTGGGGCATGTGAGATTTCACCAAGCACCTTGCTCCACATCACCCTTGCGCATACGCTATCAGATTGCCACCTGCAAAGCTCGCATTGGTCACAGACAAAGGCCATTCATGGCCTCGAGGCATCAGGATGGACTTGCAGAAGTCATTGGCACTGTCTAAGAACATTTATGGGTGCCAGGCCTAGTCCCAACCCCAATGAAGGCATTTATTGAAGATTGTGGGCAACAATTGAGACCTCGCCTCATCCCATAAATGGGAAACGTTGCAGAGAGGAACCACAAAGGCACACTTAGGATCTGAAGCTTCCTTATGGGAACTGTTTCCTGTAAAGCACATAACTATGTCTGGCTCGCAGCTGACATCATGAAGTCTGCACAAACTGATAGAGTGGGCATTGACTGAAGGCTTTGAAGGCAGTGATATGATCACATTCCTTGTGGTTGCATCATTTTAGTATATAGAGGCATTTTTGAAATTTTCTTAAGGTCGAATGGTTGAGCTAGGCTCCCTGCTATTGTAATATTTTTATGAAGAACACTCGTTCTCTAGTTATGTATTTTTTTTGAGACATATTGGTTAATCTAAGTCATCTTTCTTGCTCCATCTTATTTGCCTCTGATAATGAGAGAGTTCATGAATGACTGATTCACATGAATTGTTGTAACTATATTGTGATGAATCTTTTGATTATAGTACTGTTATAATTTCTTTCAGTTTCCTTGAAAATTTAAATTCAAGAGGATCTTGTGTTTGAGTTTTTCCTCCTTAGGCTGCTTGAAGACCTGATGTCCATAACAGACCTCTACACTCTCCTCTCCAAAGTCTTCCCTCTATTCACCCTTACTCCAACTTACTGACTGAAGTTGATTCCATACCTCAAATGCTTGTGCATGCTAGTCCATATTTCTGAGTTAGAACATTATTATCATTGAGTCTGTGCCCATTTGACCTCTTTAAAACCAACCAGTGACATATAAACTGATGGGTATTGGGATTACCTTCAACACAATCTAAAGGTGACTTCTAGTGCTAACATTTCTGGTGTCGTTGTCGAGGAATAAATTGAAGACATTTCCCTAGGATAGAACGAAAAATAAGTTTTGATTCTAAAGGTGCATAAGATATCAGTACCATTGAAGATTGCAACTTGCACCTGGCAACTCCACTGTTTCAATTCTGGCTCCTAAAGAAAGACTCACAAAGTCCACTTCACTACTGCTTCTAGCAACATCTGAAGTTGACCCAGAGAAAATTATCAGAAATGGAAATATCACTCGAAAAGGTACCTCTACTGATGTACCAAGTTTTTCTGATAATTTTCATAATCCCTCTTTACAAACTCCAGTAACTGTTTATGATTCTCCTATTATACAAACTGCTGGAGTTTCAAGAAATTTAATTTTTGGGAGTTTTCCTACCGATTTCTCCCCTCCTATTCTTGATTTGGAAGGAGAGATCTTTGAGACCCCTTTCTCCCCTGAAGTTGTGAAGTGGAAGGAGATATATTTAGCCTTAGAATACTTTCCTACTCCTCCTCCTATTAGAGTTGTTGTAGTTATAGAAGGGGAAACCTATGTTACCTCTATCCCCTCATCTTTATCTCCTAATGCTCAACCTTTTCCTTTTTCTCCCAGAAGCACAACCCTATTCTCACTTGTCCGAACCCCATATCCTCCTAGTTCTCCTCCAGTTCACATCCAAATGGCAGGTGCTAATCCTCCTAGGAACATGATGGTTGAGATATTAGCTACTAGATACGCCCCTCTGGCTTTACCTCAACCTATGAATTCTCTCCCACCCACAGACTACCTTAAGTACATGTACCAATTCATAGGGGAGGGATACATGACTGCAGAAGAGAACCTTGCATCCTTTTATATATTTGTAGATATTCAGGCCCTCGAAAACGAAGATGTTTGGATGATATTTTTTGTTCAGAGCCTTGACGGTGATGTTAGGGATTGGTTTAAGGACTTTCCTCATAGATCTATTGATGGGATTACTACTTTGGATGATTCATTCTTAAGAAATTGGGGGAATAAAAAATATCTCCTTTATTATATTACAGAATTCATGGCACTTAAGAGAGAAGAAGGGTAATCTATTTTAGACTTCTCAAAAATATTTAACAAGATGTATAAAAAGATTCCCGCTGAAATTAAACCTACAAAAACCTCTGCCAAGATGACTTATGCTAATGCTTTCGACCCTGATTTTTGCCTCTTGTTGAGAGAAAGAAGAGCTACCTTCTTGGCTCATACGCAAGATGCAGCCCTTGAAGTAGAATATAATATATTGGTAGCTGAAAAACTTAGGAGTAAAGCTGATAGAGACAGAGGAAAAGGTAGGTATGAAACTCCAACTTCTAGCTCCTCTGTTGCCTCCCCTCAAACGGATGAAGTGACCAAGCTACTAAAAACACTTTCTGCTAGAATGGAAAATATTGAATTAGAAGGAAAGAAGAGCTATAGGAATCCCCAAACTGTTGATAATATGGGTACTTTCAAGAGACCAATCAATGACCCTTAGACCACTTAGAGAGATCAGAGGAACAGGGACCGATATGATCAAAAAATCCAAACTCCTCTCCAAAACAACCTAGTTACTGATGAATATGGAGAGGAAGAATATTTTGATCCTAAGATCCATTTCCTTGGAGATACCTCTTCATCCCCTTATTTAACTCAGTTTGCATACGAAGAGGCCCTCATGAGTAATCAATTGAATGAGTTGAGTAAAGGGGAAGAGGCCAACCACACTCCAAACAGATATAATCTGAGGTCCAAACAGAAAGAATGGAAATCTGACATCCCTGATCGGCCTACCAGAGTATAAAAACCTATTAAAGATATTGTAGACCGAAGAAAGGAAAATAAGGCACAGACCCCCCCACTAGCAGTCAAAGGTCTAGTTCCAGAAGTGAGAGAAATTCTAAAGGCCCCCTCCTCTTTCAACTTTTAGCATGAAATACAAAAAGGTAGAATCCCTATACCCATTTCAGAGATGGTCAAGCATGGAGACTTCAAAATATTCATCTCCAAAATGTTGCAGCCCGAACCTTCATATCATTCCATAGACTCAGTTAACCTCCAAGATGAAATGTTAGCTTTCATATTAGGGCCTTTGGTGGAGGATAGAGATGACTCCTCCCTCCCTTATACACTTCATTGAACATCCATGATAAGGTGTTGCATAACTGCTTAATGGATTCAGTGGCATCTCACAATATTATGCCTAAGATTGTCATGGAAGAGCTCGGGTTGGAGGTGACAAACACCTACCATGAATTGTATTCTTTTGACTCCAGGAAGGTGAAGTTCCTTGGGGTTTTCAAAGACCTGGTCGTTTTTCTATTCCAACTGCCAATGAAGAGTGTGGTCATGGACATCGTAGTGGCTGATGTTCCCCCTAAGTTCGGGATGCTCCTATCTAGATCTTAGATAAAGATATTGGGGTAACCTTGCAGATGGACCTTCCATACGCCACCATTCTTGTATTCGGGGGTAAACAAAGGAGACTCTATAGGGAAGCGCAACTTGCGTACATCATCAGTAATGAAGCAAACCCCACCAACCGTCCTATTTTTTCTTTTGACACTGATTTGGGATCCATCATATTGCAGCGGACTGATACTCTTGAACCTCCTCTTGAAATCAAGAAACAGTCCATTTCATTTTGTGAAAACCCTCCTCCAACTACCCCTGTTTGGAAGATGTTCTTTGACGGAGTCTCTTCTAAGGAAGGTGTTGGTGCTGGAGTAGTCTTTGTTTGACCATGTCAAGATACCATACCCTTTTCCTACAGGTTAGAATTTGAAGCTACCAACAATGTGGTAGAGTATGAAGCTCTTGTTTTATGTTTAAGGGTTGCAAAGGACATGTGGATATAAGAGCTATCAGTATTTGGAGATGTAGAGATAATTGTTCATCAAATCAAAAATACTTATCAAGCTAAGCATCCTAGGCTCAGAGCTTATAGAAACGAAGTGTGGGACCTAGTTGACAGTTTCTTCTTGGCTTTCAACATTTCATTTATTCAAAGAGAGGAAAATACCATGGTTGATTCTTTGGTTGTTTCAGCAAGCTATCATCTAAGAAAGGTCTTATTGAAATGCAGAAAATTTGGTCTCTCTTTAAATCCTAAAAAGTCATTGTTTTCCATAACGGAGGGGAAATTATTCGGGCACATAATATCAACTGAGGGAGTAAGGATTGATCCCAATAGGGTAGAAGCTATCCAAACATTTTCACTTCCTAGATCCAAGAAAGAAGTTCAGTCTTTCTTGGGGAAAATTAATTTTCTAAGAAGGTTTGTTTCAAATTTTGTTCAGTTGGTAAAGTTTATCACAACCATGTTGAGGAAAGGAAATGAAATCAAATGGACTTCTGAATATCGTAACTCTTTTGAACAAATAAAGAAGGCCTTGACTGGAGCACCCGTGCTCATCAGTCCTGACTACTCCAAGGAATTTTGGATTTTCTCTTTTTCTTCATTTGACATAGTAGCAACTATTTTGTTGCAGAAAAATGTCGAAGGGTTAGAGCAACCCATTTCCTTTTTCAGTAGGGCACTGAGAGATGCTGAAATAAAGTATGAAATCATGGAAAAGTAGGCCTATGCTTTGATTAAAGCTCTCAAATCTTTCAGATTTTATGTGCTACATTCAAAAGTCATTGCATATGTCCCTTCAGCCTCTGTGAAGGAGAACCTCATTTAGCCTGACATAAACGAAAGAAGGAGCAAGTGGATTGCCAAAATCCTTGAATTTGATCTTGAAATAAATCCTACCAAATTGGTTAAAGGTCAAGATTTAGCTAGGTTGCTGGCTGAATCTAATTATAAATCCTTGGGGGTCAATTTCATCAACATTTGTTCAAAGAATCAGGAAGTTGAGTTCTCTGATGAAGATCTTGAATTCACACCCTCGTTGGAAGGATGAACTTGGTACAAAGACATTATATTTTTCCTACAGAAGTTACAGCCTCCTGAAGGCATGGGAAAGAGCAAGGTATGATATTTGAAGCTCAAATCAATTAAATATTGTCCGATTGATCAAGTTTTATATTGGAAAGACCCTTTAGGAGTGCTTTTGATATGTCTAGACCCAGAGGAAGCCCAAAATATTATGTATGATTTTCATGACAGTTTATGTGGGGGGAATCACTTCTGGAGAACCACAACCTACAAGATTCTCAGGGCTGGGTATTTTGGCCTAGTATCTTCACTTATGTCTATGCAAAGATCAGGTCTTGTGTCAAGTTTCAGAAATTTTCTGGAAATCAACAACTTAAGTCTTTTCCATTAAAGCTTTTGGTAGCTGCAGGACCCTTTCAGCAGTGGGGCCTAGATTTTATTGGGGAAATTCATCCTGCTTTAAGTGGTCAACATAGGTGGATTTTGACTGCCACAAACTACTTTACTAAGTGGATAGAGGCCATCCCCACAAGAAATTCCTCCCACAAGATAATCATTGGTTTTCTTGAAGATATTATGGCAAGATTTGGTTGTCCAAATAGAATTTTCACTGATAATGCTGCAGCTTTCAAGGCTGAACCATTGATTGAGTTTTGTGAACAGTTTGGAATCACATTGATTCACTCTACCCCTTACTATCCCCAAGGGAATGGACTGGTAGAGTCCTCTGACAAGATCCTTATTAAGATCATCAAAATACTATTAGAGGACAATAAGAAGGCATGGGATTCAAAGATTAAATTTTCTTTGTGCACTGATAGAGTGACAACAAAGAGATCTCTTGGTATCTCTCATTTCCATCTTATATATGGAGTTGAAGCCATTTTTCCTTCTCACATTTCCTTACTTACAAGACTACCAGGGAGAACCAAATGATATGATTAGGAGAATACAATAGTTGGTAGAAGGGAAACA
This sequence comes from Picea sitchensis, assembly GCA_010110895.2. Classification (NCBI taxonomy): domain Eukaryota; kingdom Viridiplantae; phylum Streptophyta; class Pinopsida; order Pinales; family Pinaceae; genus Picea; species Picea sitchensis. The sequence goes on from SNQJ01S0087690.1 coordinate 11,439, forward strand.
AACTAGAGAGAAACTACTGGACAAACCATATAACCATCAACATAAGATCAAGTAGGATTTTGATAAGATGGTGACCAAAGAGGATTTCCAGCTGGGAGATCTAGTACTCAAGTAGGATGCACCTAAACAAGACAAAGGCAAGCATGGTAAATTTGATGCCTTGTGGATCGTCCCCTTCGAAATTTCTGATGTTTTTACAAATAACACTTACAAGCTCCAGGATTTGAAGGATGCTACAAGCTGCAGGATTTGAAGGATGTTGAAGTTTTGGATAGCCTTGTAAATGAATATTTTATGAATTTTTTTTTTACTTAAGACATGAGTGGCTTCCCATGTCATTGTAAATATCATTTTTCTTTTGTTTTCAGTTTTTATAAGTGACTCCATAACCCAACGGCTAAGGCACTGGAACTACTAGTTCTTGGCAGCTCACAGGGAGCATGCCATCCCCTGTGGAGCCAAATGTTATCACATGAACTTATCAGAGCCCTGTGGATTTGTGGTTTCTACCTAAGTCTGTAATTTTTCCCTGACTCTATCCTTTTCGCAGACCAAGTCTTAATTTTCCCCTTCAGTCGAAAAAGTCATTTTTGTTTGCCCCTTTGTGTTTGAGCACTCATCTCCTTGGTCTCTATCACTGATACTTCTTCCTTCCCAAGCCCACATCCATTTTTCCAAATCCTTTATCATCCAAGCCGCAACCATGAACACAAAACGTAGCTTTCTCAAACACTTTGTTTCAGGATTGAAGCATAACCAGAAGGCAGTTTTAATCTTTTAGCGTCAAATTTGCCGAAGTTGTTGAAGTGGCTGAAGGCCCAAAGTCCCAAAGGCCCAAAATGGATCTGAGCCATTGATAAGCAAGAGATGCGTGTCATCAAATCCATAGCTCCAGAGAATTTTCTTGGAGAACATAAATTTTGACTATTGAAAAGCCCGAAGGTCAATCCATGAACCAAATCTCGGTCGTTGTTTTGAAAGGGAAGATCTGATCCATTGATTTGAAGGGGGACTATTTGAGCCATTGATCGTGAAAGTGTCATCTAAGATCATGATATCAATGGCCATAGTCCTTTGCGGGAACACAATATGCACGAGCGATAATTTTCTTAAGTGGTCCCGCAATTGAAAACATGGTAAGTCAAGAGCGATACGTGGCGAAGGGAGATGGAGTGTGGGCCCAAAAGTGGTCTAAATCCAAACCACCTTTGAGCGGCCCCAAAATCACGTGCTCATATAACATCCTACCCAAGAGAAACGCATGGACATCGCTCACTCATTGGGGCATGCAAGTTTTCACCAAGCACCTCGCTCCACTTCACCTCTACACATACACTTTCAAACTGCCACCTGCAAAGATCGTATTGGTAATAGACAAATACCATTCATGGCCTTGAGGCATCAGGATGGACTCGCAGAAGTCATTGGCATGGTCTAAGAATATTTATGGGTGTCAGGCCCAGTCCTAATCCCAATGAAGACATTTATTAAATATTTTGGGCAGTAGTTGAGACCTCGCCTCATCCCATAAATGGAAAACATTGCAGAGAGCATCCATGAAGGAACACTTACGATTCGAAGCTTCCTTATGGGAAATTTTTCCTGTAAAGCACATAACTATGCCTTGCTCACACCTGACATCATGAAGTCTACACAACCTGATAGAGTGGGTGCCAACTAAAGGCTTTGAAGGTAGCGATCTGATCACATTCCTGGTGGTTGCAACATTTTAGTATGTATAGGCAGTCTTCATATTTTGTTAAGGTCGAATGGTTGAGATAGGCTCCCTGCTATTGTAATATTTTTATGAAGAACACTGGTTCTCTGGTTATGTATTTTTTTTTGAGACACCTTGGTTAATATAAGTCATCTTTCTTGCTCCATCTTATTTGCTTCTCATACTGAAAGATTTCATGAATGACTGATTCAAATTAATTGTTGTAGTTTTATTATGATGAATGTTTTGATTATAGTACTGTTATAATTTCTTTCAGTTTAATTGAAAATTTGAATCCAAGAGGATCTTGTGTTTGAGTTTTTCCTCCTTAGGATGCTTGAATACGTGATGTCCATAGCAAAACTCTACACTCTCCTCTCCAAAGTCTTCCTTCTATTCACCCTTACTCCAACTTACTGATTGAAGTTGATTCTAGACCTCAAATGCTTGTGCATGCTAGTCCATATTTCTGAGTTAGAACATTACTATCATTGAGTCTGTGCCCATTTGACCTCTTTAAAACCAACCTGTGACATATAAAATAATGGGTATTGGGATTACCTTCAACGCAATCTGAAGGTGAATTCTAGTGCTAATAGTTGGGGCTAGATAGAAAAATAAGTTGAAAATTCTACTCACGTCCATTTGAAGGAATTTCCATATTGTTGTGGAAAGGAGGAAGTTGTTTCCATGTTTCATCCCAAAATAAAGCATTGGTTCCATCCTTGACTTCCCAAAAACAATGAGTGTGGATAATATCTTTCTTTTTCCAGACACTATTCCATATTAAGGAGCTTGAAATATTTCCTGAAAGTATGATCAGGTCCTGAGGCTCTATGAGAGGGTAGTGCTTCCTGCACCAAAGGAGGGACCATAGAGTATTATTTGATGTCAGTCAATGCCACCATGTTTTAGCTCCATAGAATGATTCAGGGACATCAGGATCTTTGAGAATGAGTCCTCATTTGAGGTTAGGGAGACTGAGCTTTTCCAAGTGACTAAATCCCATTTCTTTTCTTTGCAAGTTCCACCCCACATAAAGGATCTTTGGAGGTTTCAAACAAATTTTAGGATCACTTTGGGAGAAACCATGGATGAAAACAAGTAAAGAGGCATTGATTTAAGGATATACTTGAGAAATACAAGTTGTCACAATGCATTGAGAATTTTGAAGGACAGGGGATAAGCCAAAGGTGCGAAGGGTATGATGAATGTCTTGCCAATTGATCCAGATTTGGATCCATGAGCTTGATGGGGCTCAGAAAGGCCTAAGAATCAAAGTTATAAGAATTGATTCAAAACAAACGTGTGCGTAGGACTCATCGATATGAACCCAACGCAACTTGAATGGGCTCAAACAAATGTCATATGCTCCTGATATCGTGTTCTATTTGTTTTTCCAAACATGCAAAACAATGTTGATTGTATAGTCTGTATAATGCCACGTGGCAACTAACTTACAAGTTGTACGGTCGTACAACTGATACAGTAGAACAGTTGGAAGATTTCATACAGCTGATGTGGTAGCCTCTGGAGGTGACACGTGTTAGGGTGACTAGGCGTATGGAGATGACATGGACATGACAGGTGGACCAATTGGGAGGTGACATGTGTCACCACTGTAAGGGTGACACGTGGCACACCTGTAAAACAACATGTGGCAGGGTACGAAATGATGATAGGGCAGGTAATGTGACCGTCAGGAAAATCCTCATTTGACACATGGTAGTAGACTGGCGAATGAAGCGGTGCCACATGGCACCCAACGGTTGGTTCATTGGGAAAATTGTTTTGGTCTCCATGAGGATGGAACCCGTGACCTCTGGTCGGGCTAAGTATTGGCAGAGTTGGGCTCGTCGGGCCGCCCACAGATGGTTCTTGTTAACCATACCACTTTTTTAATATATGAATTGCACCAATTATTAGTGCAAAGGAGGAACGGGTTGGGGTCTAGCCCCAACCTGTGGTTTTATTACCCGGCGTGAAAAATAGCATACGACCAACCCCCGATCAATAGTGCGGATGGATAAGAGCCTAGCCCTTGGTCTTGAGTGGCTCCTTTAGCACATGCCATATAACCCGATGCTATGTGTTTTGTTTTTGGCATGGGGATCGACCCCTGGTCCTATGAACTTGCAGTAAATCTAGGAGCTAGTGGGGATAAGGGCTACCCTACATCCCTTAGGGGTTGGCGCTTCGCCACATCATAGCCATGTGACCCTATTAAGGAGGCAAGTTCCCATTCCAGGGGACTTTAGAACAATTATATTGCAAAAATTGGGTTTTTCACTTTAGATTAGTAGATTTTATGATTTCTTCAACTGTTATTGGAGGTTTTTGTCGATTTTTGGGGGATACTAGGCGCTTTTTGAGGCCAAATATTGGGGGGAAGTTGGGATATGGTTACCAAATTTAGATCTATATAAACTAGGCCTTCTTGAGGCCATGAGGGGAGATTCAAAGCAAATTTTTGCTGAAGGAAAGCCAAGCCAAAGCCATTTTTATGTAGTGAAGTTGTTGAGGAGAGCACCTTTGCAGGCCATTTCTGGGAGCTCCAGTCATTCGATTTGAGTTTTGTTTCTTCTGTTGGGTTCTAGAGATCTGGTAGAACAATACCAGATCATTTTTGTAACCTTTTGGCATTGTTTTGATGCACTTATTGAGCTTTGAACAAAAATAATAAAAGCCTCACCCACTGAGACAAAGGCGCGAAGACGTAGGCAAGATTGCCAAACTCCGTTATCACATTGGTGTTATGGTTTGTTGATGTTTATTGCATCATTTCAGTTATGTGCATGTTTATATGGTTGTGATACCTTCTCATATCTTCTTCCTCTTTCTTTAAGCTTCCTTAATTGTTAATGAAAACATGCATAATAACTCAACCGCAGTCATTTAAAAGATCTTTTCGGATCAAGTGGTATCATATCTAGTCGACATTTGGATTTGAGTTTTTCATGTTAACCAGGTAAAAGCTACTTTGTGGTGAATGTGAGTATGTTGAATAGAATCCATTGATTGGATTGAGAAAGATAACTTCTCAAAGTGAGAAGATGGCATCATAAGAGGGACTTTCTCAGGATGAGAAAGAGTTTCAAAAAACTTTCTTCACCATGTCAGAGATGATGAAGGTTTTGTATGAGCATTACTTGGAATGGAAAAGGAAAAATATGGGTGAATATTAAAAGAGAAAAAGTGAAGAAGGAGAGGATCCTCCTCAGAATCCTCCTTCACCTCCATCATCACCTCCTTCTTCTCCTTCTTCTTCAAGTTCAAGTTCTAAATCCAATACAAAGAAACATATTCATAAACATAAGAATGAAATGTCATTATTAAAACTTGATGTTAAATTCGAATTACCCATGTATGATGGTGAAGTTAATGCAAAGAGACATGAAAATTGGGTCAGACAGATGGAGGTCTATTGTAGTGTGCAACAGATCAAGGATGAGGCCACACAAATCAAGTTGGCATCATTGAGACTTTCAGGCACAACACGCATCTGGTGGCAAAGCAAGTTACAAAATGGAATGCAACAAGTGGGTAATGTATTTACATCATGGAAAAGTTTTATTTATACACTTAGAAAAAAATGATATCCTTTGGGCTATAAAGAGAAAACATTAATTGAATGGCAAGATTTAAAACTAAGAAAAGGATAGACAGTGCAAGATTATATAGATGGCTTTCAAAAAATGGCATTGATGTTATATATCCCTTTACATACCCAAGAAACTATTATGAAGTATATAGGACGTTTACCTGGACATATTAGAAACATTATATTCATGTTTAGACCAACTAATATTGATGAGGTTTTTGTTCAAGTGACATACATTGAAGCAGGGAAAACAAGTGTTGGTGTATCAGGGGAATCTTTTTCAAGGAAAGAGGACAAGAGGAAGTGGCATGGAAAGAAGTCAAGTTCAGTGGAAAGAAAGGAAGAGAAGCCCTCTTGAAAGCATTGCAAGAAAGAGGGTCATGATGAGGACCGTTGTTGGAAATTCCATCCTGAGAAGAGGCCAAATTGGTTCAAGGAAAAGAAGGGGAGGCAAACAGTTCTAGCGACAACACGACCCACAGACTTGGGATCAGATTCAGGTGACGAATCTAAGGTCTCATTGGTTGGTATGAGAGATAAAATTGGTGAAGGACTTGATTATAGAAGTAACTTGTTTTACATCAGGGTCATCATGAGGCACAGTAAGGTTGATACATTAATCGATAGTGGATCTCAATATAATCTAATTTCAGGGAGTTCGTTAAGAAATTGGGGTTAAAAACACAAGTACATCATAAGCCTTACACACTTAAATGGATAAGAAACCATCATCAAATGCACATAACCAAACAATGCACATTAAAATTTGTTATTTCATCCAAGTATGTGGATGAGGTAACATGTGATGTAGTGCCACTAAGTGAATGTGGAATGGTCTTAGGTAGTCCATACTTATATGATCGTAAATCAATCTTCTACAGGACAAAGAAGCAATATCAATTAACCAAAGAAGGTCAATATTAAGTGGTTCATGCTCATCATGTAAAGCCAAATAAAACTCTTCAAATAATGGAACAATTAAATAAGGTAGTTCAAGCAAGCAACAAACCTATAATTTTTTCAAATCAAGTGATCGATCTTAAGAAAGAACAGGAAATGATTGTTGAATGAAAAATCAATCACGGTTTGCTTCAAGATAAGCTCATGTCATGCAAATATTACAAGTATATCAGCTCATTTGCAGTCATATTTTTTATGATATCATTAGTAATGTTGTCTACATGGATGATAGTGGCTTTAGTAAAATGTGACAGGGTTCAAATGGCTAACAATATGCTGTCGGTTGTCATGATTGTGTTACGGTTGATGTTGATGAGACAGGTACACAGGACAGAGTTCAAAGACAGAGAACAAGTCGGGTGGCCTATCCCAAGCTTGTTGACTTGTCAATAACCTTTTGGGGACCAAAAGTTCCTTTAGTGGGGAGGTGTGATCCAGATTTGGATCCAGGAGCTTGATGGGGCTTAGAAAAGCCTAAAAATAAAAGTTCCTGGAATGGCTTCAAAACGGACATGTGTGTAGGCCTCGTTGATACGAACCCAATACAACTTCAACGAGCACAAACAGATGTCGTATTCTCCTTATATCACATTCTGTTCATTTTTCCAAACAGGCAAAAAAATACTCACTGTACAGTCTGTACAGTGCCATGTGGAAGCTGACTGTATAGGTCGTATGGTCATACAAATTATGTGGCAACACAGTTGGAAGATTCTATACAACTAACGTGGCAGCCTCTAGAGGTGACACATGGTAGGGTGAATGGGCGTATGGAGCTAATGTGGATAGGACAGGTGGATCGATTGGGAGGTGACACGTGTCACCACTGTAAGGGTGACACATGGCACACTCGTACAGTGACACGTGGAAGGGTACGAAATTCTAACAGGGCAGGTGATGTGACCGTCGGGAAAATCCTTGTTTGACATGTGGCAGTAGACTGGTGAATGAAGCGGTGCCACGTGGCCCAGACATAGGATGTCACGTGGCACCCAATGGTTGGTTCGTTGGAAAATTGTTTTGGTCTCCATGAGGATCGAATGCATGACCTATGGTCGGGCTAAGTCTTGGAAGATTTGGGTTGGCCAAGCTGCCCACAGATGGTGCTTTTTAACCATACCACTTATTTAATATATGCATTTCACCAAGTATTAGTGCGAAGGTGGAAAGGGCTGGGGTCTAGCCCCAACCCGTGGTTTTGTTACCCGGTGCAAAACTGACATACGACCAAACCCCGACTGATAGTACAGATGGATAAGAGCCTAACCCTTGGTCTCGGGCAGCTCTGTTAGCACATTCCATATAAATTGGTGCTATGTGTTTGGTTGTTGGTGAGGGGATCGGTCCCTGGTCCCATGAACTTGCAGTAAATTCAGGAGCTAGCAGGGATAAGGGCCAGTGTGTAGCCCTTAGGGGTTGGTGCTTGGACACATCATAGACATGTGAACCTATTAAGGGGGTGTATGCCCATTCTAGGGGGATTTAGCCCAATTATATTGAAAAAATGGGTTTTTCACTTTATATTAGTGGATTTTTATGATTTCTTCAGTAGTTATTGGAGATTTTTGCCCATTTTTCGGTGATATTGGGCCCTTTTTGAAGCCAGATCTTGGGGGGGTGTTGGGATATGGTTACCAAATTTAGATATATATATAAACCAAGCCTTCTTGAGGCCATGAGAGGAGATTCAGAGAAAAGTTATGTTGAAGTAAATCCAATCCAAATCCATTTTATGCAGGGAAGTTGTTGAGGAGCGCACCTTTGCGGGCCATTTCTTGGAGCTACGGTCATCTGATTTGAGTGTTGTTTCTTCTATTGGGTTCTAGAGATTTGGTAGAAAAAGAACAGATCAGTTTTGTAACCTTTTGGCACTTTTGTGATGTACTTATTGAGCTTTGAACACAAATAAGAAAATCCTCATCCACTGAGACAAAGGCCTGGAGACGTGGGTGAGATTGTCGAACTTCGTTATCACATTGGTGTTATGGTTTGTTGTTTTTTATTGCTTCATTTAAGTTTTGTACATGTTTATATGGCTTTGATATCTTCTCATATATTCTTCCTCTTTCTAAGCTTCCTTAATTGGTTAATGAAAACATGCATAATAACTCAACCATAGTCATTTAAAAGATCTTTTCGGATCACCAACTCAGGGATTTAGACATATCCAATTTTAAGAGAATACTGAGGGTTTTGGAAATTTTTAGAGAGTCGATGACCATGTGGAAAGGATAAACCAATCCAATATTTGTCTCCCCTCCACATAGTTGGTTTGTTTTAGAGAAATCAAAGAGGGAAAAAAAAATTTAGTCGATTGGCGATGACTTTAGTGATGATTCTATAGACCATGTTACAGAGGGAAATTAGGTGAGATTTGTTGAGGTTTTCCACCTTTTATTCCTTCGAGATGGAGGTGGGGAAGGTTATATTTAGATCTAGGATAAAATTGGAGTGAATGTGGTAGTATTCTACTAAGGCCCATGTGTCCCACTTTAAGATGGGCCAGCATGCTTGAAATAAATCCAAAGTAAAGCCATTAGGACCCGAAGATTCTCCTTTAAGCATGCCAACTAATTCTTGCTCAAATTCCTATGGAAATATGGGACACATGAGGGAATCGTTCTATGCCAGTGAGACTAGCTGCAGGAAGTGTTGAGTAGTTTTTTGAATAGTCGACCTTCACTTTGTTGCTAGTTCAGTGAGTTGATCCTGAAAGAAGTTGACTAACTCTTATTCTATGTCAGAATGTTCTATCACACTATTTCCCTATCTATATTTTGAATATGTGATGTGATTGTGATGCCTTCATTAAATGATAAATTTGTGAAAACAATTTGTGTTTTTTTCCCCTCTTTGAGCAAACATATTCTAGATTTCTTTTTCCAGAGCAATTCCTCTTGTTTTTCTCTTTCATTAATTTGAGATCGTATTTGTTTATCTTCCTTATCAATTGTTCTATGCAGAATTCATGTATGATGGTTTGTTGGACCTGTTCCATCTGGGAGGCGATCTTGTTTTTCCCTGGAAAATATTGCCAAATTCCTCTTTGTTCCATATTACTAGTTTTTGTTTGATATGCTTCACTTTCTAGTGAAATATGTACATAGGTGATCATGAATAAAGGATGCATTCTTCTCACTAGGATTTGATGTTTTTCTTGAAATTTGGATGGTTAAAACAAAAAATTTCAAAGAGGAATGGTGGGATGAGAGGGTTTCCATGAAGGTCTAAATTTAGCATAATTGGCTAGTGGTATAAACCCCCATAGGGAAGGATGAAGGCTGAATGATGGAAGCCAACTAGAAAAATAGATTATGAGGCTAGAAATCGATCAAGTCTTGAAGCCACCTAGTTTTGGCCTCTTCTACAGTTGTTCTAGGTGTGAATGCCATTGATGGTTGAGGGATTAGATGGTATCAAGAAAGTATTGGGAGTCATGGTCGAGCCTTCTTATGACTCCTTTATTTTTGTTCAAATAGGTAATTATGTTGAAGTATCCACCAATAAGCCAATGATCATGATTGATGATGGGGTTGCAGGTGTTGAATGGAGTCAAGAAAATGAAGCTTGTCAGGGATAGAGTTGGGGCCATACAAATTAGTGAGAAAGTGATTTTGATAGGACCATACAAGCTGGAAGGGAGCTGTGAGGAAGCGCTTGGTGGTAAAGAAGTTGGACAAAGTTATTTTAGTAGGGTTCTAGATAAGGGAAAGACATCCTACTACTTCGTGTTCATATAAGGCCATAGCTTGGGGTCCCTGCTAGATGCAAGAGGAAAGGGTTTGAAGAAGGACTTGGAGGCATTTAGTTTCTTGTATCATTAGGAACACAGGGCATAACTTTTATTTTGTTTGTTGAGTTGCTAAGAATTTTATTATGAACCAATGAGTCCTTCAGAAGTTGAGCCTATTGCTTAGCAATTGAATTCAAGTCTTGTTGCTTGTCAAGATCCCCAAGGTCCATTTCCTTGCCATCATATGAGTCAGGTTATTCTGGTGTTTCCTCCTACATGTCTTCTTCGTGTTCATGATTGATTGTGTATTAGCTTAGATTATTACCATTGATTGTGTGTTATCTTAGCTTATTACCATTGATTTCCATTACTTGAATATGAAAATTAGTACAAAACTAACTATGAGTACAATTTCCTGATATGAGTAATGTATCTAATTATGAACTACTGATTACACTGGTTTGAATCTCTCATTGTGTATTAGCCAGTGATATTTCTTCCCATTAATTCCATAAAATTCCATACTATGAATCTCATCCGGGTACCAAAACAATGATAACTATAAGGAAGTAATTCCATTAAATAGGGATATTGTTAACCCCTTCCCTATATGTCTAGTTACAGTTAAAGGTTGTAGTATGATCTATAACATAGGGTCATGAAGCAAATGACATGACCGTTAACTAGAAAGGGAAGTATATAATAAGAACTAAAGGCAATAGCTTAACCTGTAATACATGGGGAATATAGCCATTCCATTACTATCATATCAGTAATACAAGAACAACTTAGCTTAAGGTTCAACAAGGTGATATCATGTTACCTATTTACCATAATCAATACACATTGTGATATTAATTTTATCTCTTATTAACTACATGGGATGTCACTAGAAAGCAATGGCACTAAGTATCAACACCTATATTACACTTGTATGTGATTCCAATGCTTGTGTGAATACAAAGGGTAATAGATCATTAACAAGGGTCTTTCAAAGGGTATACTCTTATCCAATACATGTGGGTTTTACTTACTCTGATTAAGAGAGATCTAATGCAATGGAATCAACTTCATATCTTACCCATATGAGTTATGTGAATATTACAATATAGTTAACAGTGTAGAGTCTGAATCTAAGGTATAGGCTACTAATCATAAGAGTAGTTGAAACGTTTGACTTTCTAAATGGAGATGCAAGTTCAAATTGCATTTTTTACTTTCTTGAATGAAGATGCAAGTTCAAATTTCATTTTTTACTTTCTTGAATGAAGATGCAAGTTCAGATTGCATTTCTGCTATGAGCTTTCTGTTGTGTTCTTATCAATTTTCTTGGGTATCGTTAATTCTGTTCTATTTCCGAGTCTTCGTACTTTTAAGACCTTCTTTGTTGAAAATGGAAGCTAGCTTAATTTTGGAGGGATCGTAATTGGTATCTCAGTCCATGGCATTGGAGTTAGACATTTGGATTTAAATTTGTTATTTCTTATCGTTCTGTAAATGAGACATTGACATGAAATGTTCACTGCTTGTGTCTTTTTGTTACAGTGCAAAGTACTGTAACATATTTTAGTTGTGGGAATAATTGTAGTGGACATTTTCCCTGTGTTTCAAGGTTTATTTATATCTATTTTACGTGATATTTTGTAGATTTTAAAACTGTTCTTTCTTATAGCTTTGTAAATGAGGCTTTGACATGAAATATTGACGTCTTTTATCAATTTTTCTATCAATGCAAAGTGACTGTTACATATTTTGGTGTATCTATTCTGGAGGTTGAGGGAATGACTACAATGAATATATTGCCTATGTTTCAAACTTTATTTCTATTTGTTGAGTGTTATATTAATGCAGATTCTTCATAACATATTACAATGTAATATGTCATAACATATTACAATGTAATATGTCATAACATATTACAATGTAACATGTTATAACATTGTAATATGTTATAACATATTACAATGTTATAACATATGCACGGATATTAAAATTGAAAACATATATTATCTGAATTATAACATATGCATAGATATTAAAACATATGTACAAATATTATACATATGAACATATATTAAAATTGAAAACAAACTGTAAATTTGTATAAAACAAACTGTAAAATGTAAAATGTAAAATGTATTTAAAACTGTTCTTTCTTCTAGATTTGTAAATGAGGTTTTGACATGAAATATTGATGTCTTTTATCAATTTTTCTATCAATGCAAAGTGACTGTTACATATTTCGGTGTATCTATTCTAAAGGTTGATGGAATGACTTCAGTGAATATACTGCCTATGTTTCAAAGCTTGTTTATATTTGTTGAGTGTTATATTAATGCAGATTCTTCATAACATGTTACAATGTAATATGTCATAACATATTACAATGTAATATGTCATAACATATTACATTGTAATATGTTATAACATATTGCAATGTTATAACATATGCACATATATTAAAATTGAAAACAGATATTACCTGAATTATAACATATGCATAGATATTAAAATTGAAAACAAACTGTAAATTTGTATAAAACAAACTGTAAACTGTAAAATGTATTTAAAATTGTTCTTTCTTCTAGCTTTGTAAATGAGGCCTTGACATGAAATATTGACGTCTTTTATCAGTTTCGCTATCAATGCAAAGTGACTGTTACATATTTCAGTGTATCTATTCTGGAGGTTAAGGGAATGACTTTAGTGAATATACTGCCTATGTTTTAAAGTTTGTTTCTATTTGTTGAGTGTTATATTAATGCAGATTCTTCAGAACATATTACAATGTAATATGTCATAACATATTACAATAATATGTTATAGTAATATGTTATAACATATTACATTGTAATATGTTATAACATATTACAATGTTATAACATATGCACATGTATTAAAATTGAAAATAGATATTATTTGAATTATAACATATGCATAGATATTAAAACATATGTACAGATATTATACATATGCACATATATTAAAATTGAAAACAAACTGTAAATCATATTTTTTTGTTGTAATTTTTTTATGGGTATGTTGACCTTTGGTTCATGGGAAATTTTTAAATTTGTATTTAGGAGGCCAAGTCACTTTCCATTCTCCAATATTCCCCATTCATGATGAAGCAAGACTTCAAAAATCTGAACTATCCAATAATAAAATTTTGCATTCCAACAAAGACTGCAATATCAATATTCTAAATGGAACAACGATTGAAAGGATCTTGTATCTATGTTGTAATAAGATCTCATATACCGAGAAGACAATAGAAATAGAAAGCACGTGTACTGTGACTTGGTTGCAGGGGGCCAAACCTATGGCCAAGTCGTTGGCGTGCCCACGACTTGGCCACAGGGGGGGGCCCCTGTGACCAAGTCACAGTCAAAATACCATATTAATTTACATAAATTAAATTTAATTAAACTTAAATTTAAAGAAATTTAATTTATTTAAATTTAAATATATAGAAATTAAACTTACTTGGAGCTCCAAGACCCTCTCTCTGCAGCTCCAACCATTCGTCCGCCAATCCACCCACCCACAACCAACTATCAAACTATCAACCACGCCAACATGACCACGCCAACACGACCGCGCCAACACAACCGTGCCAACACACTCACACTAATAGTCACTCATTCACACTAGTAGTCATTTGCCAAGAACTTAGAAAATCCGTAACAGTCACGATGTGCGGTAAATATATAAATATATTTTCGGCCGAAAGAATGTTTCAGCCGAAAGAATATTTTGGCCGAAACATTTTTTCGGTCGAAATATCTTTTCGGCCGGAATATCTTTTCGGCCGGAATATATTTCAGCCGAAAAGATGCTACCGGATGAAAACAATTCATTCGACTAAAATTGTACATGAAAATCGAGGGCGTCGCCACGGTACTATTCGATTTGACGTTCAAAGGTTTGGACGAAACATATTTCAGCCTAAAAAATAGAAATTTCGGCCGAAAAAAATATTAGTTCAGCCGAAAAAATGTCTTTCGAAATTTTGGAGATCTGATTGTCACAAAAGTGTTACCCACCTTCATGAATTTACCCTCTTTCTCTCTCCCCCTCTCACACTCTTACTCTCACTCTCTTTCTCTCTCTCACCATCCCTCCCACTATCTCTCATATATATCTCCTACATCTACCCATCTCTCCTACATTTAACTATCTCTCTACCCCCTCTCTATCATCTTCTCTCCCTCTCACAATCTCACACACTCTCTCTACTTCCCTTCTATGCCTTGCTATCACTCCCTCTCACACTCTCACACACACACTTTCTAGCCCCCCTCTATGTCTTCCCCTTTCTCTGCCTCCCACACTCTGACACACTCACTCTCTACCTCACCTATTTGTCTTCCTCTCTCTCCCTCCCAAACTCTCGCACACACTTTATATCCCACCTCTATGTATTCCCTATATCCCTCCCACACTCTCGCACACACTTTATATCCCACCTCTATGTATTCCTCTATATCCCTCCCACACTCTAAAAAATTGATTCTCTACTTCCCATCTTTGTATACCTCTCTCTCCCTCCCACACTCTCACACACACACTTTATATCCCCCCTCTATGTCTTTTTTTCTCTCCCTCCCACACTCTAACACACTCACTCTCTAGCTCCCCTCTTTTTCTACCTCTCTCTCCCTCCCACACTCTAACACACTCACTGTCTACCTCCCCTATTTTTCTTCCTCTCTCTCCCTCCCACACTCTCGCACACTACAAAGAGTAATACATTGCAAGCTAAGGAATGGTAAGATAAATATATTCCATTGACCTATACCTATCAAGGCATGTCAAGACCTAGACCTAGAACTAGACCTAGACTTAGACCATGATCTAGACCTAGACTTAGACCATGACCTATACATAGACCATGACCTAGACCTAGACCTAGACCTTGCATCACCATGCCTTACAATCTTGCATCCACTCCCTCTATGTATACACCATTTTCAACTCTCTCCCTCTCTCTCTCTCTCCCTTTCTTTCCCTCCTTTCCTCCTCCTCTCTCTCCCTCCTCCTTCCCTCCTCTTTCCCTTTTTCTTGGTCTTCCCT
Organism: Picea sitchensis; assembly: GCA_010110895.2. Taxonomy (NCBI): domain Eukaryota; kingdom Viridiplantae; phylum Streptophyta; class Pinopsida; order Pinales; family Pinaceae; genus Picea; species Picea sitchensis. Next base: position 26,526 of record SNQJ01S0087690.1, read on the forward strand.
TCCTCCAACTACCCCTCTCTCTAACCCCCCTCTATGTCTCCCTCTTCCTCACTATAACACTCTCTCTCTACCCCTCCTCTTTGTATTGCTCTCTCCCCCTCTCACACCCTCCTCCCTCTCTCTCTCTCCCTCCCTCCCACTATCTCTCCTCTGTCTCTCCTACATATACCCCTCTCTCCTACATTTACCTCTCTCTATACCCATCTCTCTATATTCCTCTCTCTCCCTCTCACACTCTCACACACTCTCTCTACTTCCCTTCTATTCCTCTCTCTCACTCCCTCCCATACTCTCACACACACACTTTCTATCCCCCCTCTATGTCTTCCTATATCTACCTCCCACACTCTAACAAACTCACTATTTACCTCCCCTCTTTGTATTCCTCTCTATCCCTCCCACACTCTCACACACAAACTTTCCATCCCCCTCTATGTCTTCCTCTCTCCCTCCCACACTCACTCTCTCCCTCCCCTCTTTGTCTACCTCTCTCTCGCTCCCACACTCTCACTCACACACTTTCTATCCCCCCTCTATGTATTCATCTCTCTCACTCCCACACTCTAAGACACTAACGCTCTACCTCCCCTCTTTGTTTACCTCTCTCCCCCACCTTCCACACTCTAACACACTCACTCTCTACCTCCCTTCTTTGTCTTCCTCTCTCTCCCTCCCACACTCTCACACACACACTTTCTAACGCTCCCCTGCCCCCGCCCCCCGCCAATGTCTTCCTCTTCCTCCCTCCCACACTCTAACACACTCACTCTCTACCTCCCCTCTTTGTCTTCCTCTCCCTCTCTCCCACATTCTCACACACTAGAAAGAGTAGTACATTGCAAGAAAATGCATGGTAAGGCAAGAAATTCCCTTGACCTAGACCTGAAAAGGCATGTCAAGGCCTAGACATATACCTAGACTTAGACCATGGCCTAGACCTATACCTTACCTCTACATGCCTCACACTCTCACATCCACTCCCTCTCTATATCCCCCCTCTTAGACTCTCTCCCTCTCTCTCTCTCCCTCCATCTATTTCTCTCCTTCCTCCCTCCCTCTCTTTCCCTCCCTCCCACACATTTGTAACTATTTTGAGTCTAGGGACAGGAAAGGGGACCATTATGGAGAAGGTACATGCATAAAAATGGCATTATACAGGCAAAAAATGAAGTTCACAACTACTTCCCTCATTCGATATGTGAAATACATTGTTGAATGGTGTTTTTTAGTAATGAGAGAGGGAACATGAACACGTGAAGATCAATCACAGAGGAAATGACATGTACATAGATATTTTTTGGAGGTAGTCAATCTATATTGATCACAGTGGTATGAATGAAAAACAATCTAGGGAACTCATGGATTCCATTCAGTTAGAACATCAGACAATGGAATAGTTGAAATATGGATGTGAAAACTCTCTTGATTTTGTGGTCTATGTAGTAGTAATAAATGGGATGATTCTGAATTGATAGACCAGGTTGATAGATGGGATCATGTATCACTGCCCATTGGTCAATGTATAACTATGGAATTATCCTAGTTCGAGGACCAATCGAGTATTTCAGGAGATTATGATCATGTCTCAGATCTTGTACTGCCAGGTTCATTGAAACCTTCTATTAAATTTTGAATAACTAGCATCAATGTTTTATTTTTTGGTCATTTAGTGGACTCACATGTTGACACTCCTTTTTTTGAAGGGCACATATACGTAGTGGTTTCTCCAAGAGGCAATGAATTGGGCATTCATTATTGGATGACACATTGCTTAGATGAAAATCAAACTCTCATGTGATCAGTAACAAACTCCGAAGGCATTGAATTTTGATTGGGTCGATGGTTATTAAAGGAGAATATCTGACACGGGATGAAAGAACATAGAAGAAATGTGGTTATGTATTTCAATATTATAGACCAGGTGAAATCATATACCACTTTAAAAACTTGTTTGTTGGTATAAACCTCCAACTACAAACAATGCCAAGTAAGAACTCATCAAAGGTACGATATTTATTTCCTTACTCTAAGCACGAGAAGTTAATGGAAACCATCAATATTAGAAGTGATTATGATGGTCCACTTGAATGAGCATAGGTATGTAAAATGAATAATTGAACATATATTTCAGATTTATAAATTATTGAAATTTTGGCTTCATTTTATGTTTGTTATGGTATTCATGTATTTCCATGCATTTCATTTCCTTTCCTTGTGATGTCATGCCTTGCATTGCCTTGCCTTACCATGCTATGACATGTCGTGCCTTTCATTTAAATTTCATGTCTTTCCTTTCCATGTTATGTCTTTTCTTTCCTTCACTTTCCATACCATGCCATGCCATGTCTTTCATTTCCTTCACTTTCCATGCCATGCTATGCCATTCCTTCACTTGCCATGGAATGTCATGCCATGATAGGCCTTGCCTTGCTATGCCATGCCTTTCCTTGCCATGCTATTCCTTTCCATGCTTTGCATCTGCTTCACTTTCCATGCCATGCCTTGCCTTTCCATGTCATGCATCTCCTTGCCTTCACTTGCCATGCCATGCCTTGTCTTTCCATGCCATGCCTTGACTTGTCTTCACTTGTCATGTTATGCCATTCCACTCATTTCCATGCCATGCCATGCCTTACCTTTCCTTGCATTGCCTTCACTTTCCGTTCCATGCCTTGACATGCCATACCTTTCCTTGCCATTCCATGCCATTGCATGCCTTGCATTTCCTTCACTTTTCATGCCATGCCTTGCCTTTCCATGCCATGAATTTCCTTGAATGGACATAGGTATGCAAAAGGAATAATTGAACAAAAATTTCAGATTTATGAATTATTGAAAATTTTGCTTCATTTTATGGTTGTTAAATAGTCAAACATATGTAATAAGCATTGAGAAAAACCTTGGTGCCAGAGATCCTCCAACAAATGGTTTTTTGGTCAATGAAATGACAATAGAGGGGGCCCACTAGATGAAACCCAGTGCTATGGATCCAATACAACTAACGGTTCCTCCATCTGAGTCTCGTTTTGAGTTTTATCGTGAGTTGCAACTCACCTCCTCAAGCCATTTTGGGACATGTCGTCAATTTGGTACAGGAGAATAAAATCCAAACCGAGCAGCATAAAGAAGTTTCATAAGCTCCCACAAGTATGTTTGACCAAGGCCCACATGACCATGCTACCCACAATCTCTCGACACATTGTTCTTAAAAATCGACCTCTAGTTCAGAAATTGCACTATGCCTCATTGACAAAACCTAAGTGTTGGAGATCCTCCAACAAACGATTTTTCGATTAACGAAATGACAATAGAGGGGCCCTACTAGATGAAACCCGATTCTCTGGATCCAATGCAACCGACGGTTCATCCATCTTAGTCCCAATTTGAGTTTTATCGTGAGTTGCAACTCGCCTCCTCAAGCCATTCAAGGACATGTTGCCAATTTGGTACAGGGGCACAAAATCCAAACTAAGCAACATAACGAAGTTTCGTAAGCTCCTGCAATTCTGTTTGGCTAAGGCCCACATGACCACGCTACCCACAATTAATCGATATTGTGTTTCTGACAATCGACCTCTTGTTCAAAACTTGCTCTATGCCTCATTGAGCAAAACTCTAGTCCCGAAGATCATCTAAGAATTTTTATAACAACTATAGTTTTCTTGTTGATTTGTGGTGTTTGGGACTTCCCATTGACTTGTTAGAACTTGGTTAATATCATTTTTTTATCTTTTCAAGGAATGGCATGGAAATGGTATGGCATGGCTTTGTAAGGCATGTCATGGCAAGACAAGGCATATCATTTCATGACTTGGAAAGTAATGGGATGGCATGGCATGGCATCTCATGGCAATGCAAGGCAGGAAAATGCATACGATGGCATGGCATGGAAAAGCATGGAATGGAATGACAAGGAAAGGCATGGCATGGAAATGAATGACATGGCATGAAATGGCAAGGAAAGGCATGGAAAGGCATGTAATGGGATGGTGTGACAATAAAAGATAATGGTATAGATTGAAAAGGCATGTCATGGCAAGACAAGTCATGTCATGGCAAGGCATGGCATGGCAAGGTAAGGCATGCCATGACATGGCAAGGCAAAGCAAGGCATGGAAATGCATGACATGGAAATGAAAGTCATGGCATGGAATTGCAAGGCAAGGCATGGAATGGCAAGGCATGGCATGGCATGTCATGGAAAGGCAAGGCATGTAATTTCATGGAAAGGCAAGGAATGTCATGGCATGGCTTGGCAAGGCATGTCATGGAAAGGCAAGGAAAGACAACACATGGCATGGCATGAGATGGCATGGAAAGGAAAGGCATGACATGACATGGCAATACAAGGCATGGCATAGCTTGGTAAGGCATGTCATGGTAAGGCAAGGAAAGAAAAGGCATGTCATGGCTTGGCAAGGCATGTCATGGCAAGGAAAGACAAGGAAGGAAAGGCATGGAAAGACATGACATGGGAAGGCATGACATGGGAAGGCAAGGCATGTCATGACATGGAAAGGAAATGAATGACATAGAAAGGAATGTCATGGCATGGAAAGGCAAGGAATGACATGGCATGGCATGGCATGACATGGAAATGTGTGTCAAATAATGGAAAGGTAAGACATGGCATGACAAGGTAGAGCATGGCATGGAATGGAAAGGCATGGCATGGAATGGAAAAGCATGGCAAGGCATGGCATGGCTTGGAAAGGCAAGACACAACATGGAATGGCATGAGATGGTATGGAAAGGCATGGCATGGCTTGGAAAGGCATGCAAACTTTTTCACCTAGAATAAAAATGTCATGAAAACTTCATTGGATGGAAATGAACTTTGTGATATAAAGTTAAGTCATATGTCCTTAGAAGAAAAAATATTTGTTGGAATGAGAAAGGTTTCTTTTTTTGTTATTCTTCTTTCAGTGCAATCCACATTTTGATTTGACTTTTTCCTTGCATAATGTTATGAAAAGTTATATTTATTGTTGTATAGGTTAAAAGGGGAAGTTACATGAGAAGACATGTAAGGAGGGATTAGTCTATTTTAGATCATAGTAGTGTTCTAGGGATTTGTAAATGTAACAACCTATATTTTGGCCTTAGAAATTTATAAGTTTGATTTTTACTTATCTTAGTGATTCATTTCTTATTATTTGTTGGGTTTACATAGAATAATATAAAGATTTGCTATGTATATATTTGGACCTATTTATGCATTGGGGGGTATTATTTTTATTGTTATATGTTTATGATGATCATAATTATGTGAATTTTTTAAACATGGAAATTGAATTATTATTATTTTTTAAATGGAGGGCCAGGGCCAGACACGACATTTTATTATTTGGCTGATAGAATTACAAAGACCAATATATATTAACTGAATTCATTTGAAAACTTTAACTTTATATATTAAGGTTAGGGTTTGTATTACTTATAAACAAATTTAACAGATAAAAATGCTCGCATTCTGGAAAGTCTTGTATATATCTAAATTGCCTATCGGCGTTTATCAGTAAATTTGTAATTTAACGAAAGCAAACCTGCCATAGCCATTACATTCACATTTTTGCATAAATGGTCGTTGAATTTCCTGGAAGCACACTCACATCCATTGAAGTTCTGAGGGGGAGAAGCAAGGTTTAGGGGACGCGGGAGAAGAGCAGAGTAGTGCAGGAGAACAAGAGGCATATTGACAACGCCATTAACATCACAACAATTGCAGCTTTCCGCGCAACCCAACTCCAGCTGCGTTCTCGTCCGCGTATCATACGACTGAAGTCTTCCAAGAATATGAGGACGAGGGAGACAATGATTGATCCAGAGAGAAGGCAAGAAATAATGGACATACTCCACAAAACCTGCCACCCTATGGGATTTTCCACAGAAAACACTGCACTGATAATTGCTCCATGGCCGGTGGCGTAAAGATAATATAAGTTGTTTACTTTTTGATATAAAATGGGAAGCTTCTCTATTGCAAAATCCTTGAGGCCAATCGCTATTTTCAATAGTGAAATACCGTTCACGATCCCTCTCCGACTTTCTTTTGTCATTGCAATGAATATTTGTTGCGACCGACCAGACGACCGATGAGATTTAGCGTGTAACTTTCACCGAGTCGTAACATCTAGTTTGATCTCGAAGTATCCATCGTGTTTCCTGTTACATGGGTGTCAAATGTGATCAGAGATGAAGGAAATGAAGAAAGGAATGGAATAATGTATGGACGGTGTATACTGCCACGTAGAAAAGAATTGTTAAATTTCAATCTCTTAGAAGAGAATTTGAAACTTTTTGTATGCAAATTTTATAAACTATGTAAGATTTTTTCATTGGAGTTATGGGAATAGTGAATCAAATTAGATCTTATGGAGAAGATTTAACAAAACATTGTTAAAAAAATTTAAGAAGTCTTCCTGCAAAATTTTGATGTCATTGTTCTTTTTATTGAAGAATCTAAAGATTTAACTCATTTGTATGTGAATGAGCTTATGGCATCTCTTCAACCTCACGAGCAAAGGATGAATAGATCTCTTGAGCAAGTTTTTCAAGAAAAAACCAATATTTCCAAAGATAAAGTTCATAATTCTTCTAGTGAGGAAGTTTTGAATACTAGTGGAGGACGAGTAGGACAAGCAAATAGAAGAGGAAGAGTTTTTAATGAAAATGACCAAGGAAGAGATAATGATACTAATAATGGAGGTAAAAAAATTGGAAAATCCAGATTTGGTCATTATGAAAGTAATTGTTGGAAAAAAACAAAAGCAACAATTTTTCTGAGAAAAAGGGAGATGTGGGCACTTTGTTTTTGGCCTGTGATTCAGCTAACAAAGTTTCGAAGGAGGTATGGCTTTTGGACAATGATTGTAGAAACCACATGACTGGAAACAAAGATAGCTTTGTCAAGATAGATGAATCTACAAAGTATGAAGTACTCTTGGGAGATGACAAACTAGTGGAAGTTAAAGGTAAAGGAACAATTGCAGTAAAAACAGAGCAAGTCCAAGTAAAACATATTAATTATGTGTTATATGTTCTTGGCACATAATTTGTTGAGTGTGCGGAAGCTTATTGAAAAGGGATATCTTGTTGTTT
>SNQJ01S0087691.1:66821-77651 GCA_010110895.2 Picea sitchensis
GGAGAAATACAATATGAAAATGAAACTACAACTGCACTAGCATGATATGCGTATGATATATACAATGGATGCAAATGCCTACCTACCTCTACTTACATGTTGGTTGAATGCTAGGTGTAGTCAAATAACCAGTGAAACCATCCTAGAAATATCTCATAATACATGCATATGTGCTTCATCATAAACCAAAACAATGACAAGTCAAGCGCAAAAACAACATGAGTTAGAACATGTATCACATCATCGGAAATCGCAGAGTCTAGCTCATGGAGGGGGGAGGGAGGGAAACAATTATGCCAAGTCACACTTCTAGGAAAGTGCTCAATCCATCTCAGAAAGGGATCTTGAAAAGTCAAGACATCAAAATATTGACTCAAAAAGTTTGAAGGTTAGCTACTTTGGAAATCTTCACATCCTGAGGTCTGGGAAAGGACTAATGAGAACCTAGAGGATGACTGGCAATTTTATAAGGGAAGGTTGAAAGAATGAGATAGTAAACTTATTCTGAAGGTATTCAACCTACCCTTGAATTCTAAAAGTAGGCTTTGCCCCTGAGAAAACTCAAGACAAGGGACATGTTTTCCAACTACACCCTTAGTGACATAGAGAGGTAAAGTATTTGGAGGATGCTGGAAAACCTTGTCACAAGTACCCTGCTTCAAGAAAGCAATGTCCTCACCCTTATCAAGATCTGAGCACAATGGTGGTTGATAATATTCTTCATGGAATAAATACAATTTCTCAAAGGAATACTCATCAAAATCCTCAAGATATGACCAAAAATCATAAAGAGAACATAGAACTAGGTCACCCTTGGGTGCTTGGAAAATACCTACAACTACATCATCTCCTTGTCGCCAAATGTCAAAATTATCAGTAACCTCATATTATAGTTGCAAAGGAAACATTTGAAAATGACCCTCAATGTTTTAAATGGGATCCCCATCATACCCAATTACATCCCATTTACATTTCCCAACGTGTATGAACTCATCAATATTATTAACAAAGTCATTACCTTTATCATAACATGAAGAGCTTAAAACATCCAAGGGATCCTCTAACACTTCTTCACTTTCCAAATCATAAAATAAAGCATCATCAAAATCTTGGAGAGGGAAATAACTTACCATGTTTACTTCTTCCTGTGCAGGAGCTTCAGAAGATTCGATAACTTCATCAAATGGAGGAGCAAGCATTAGTGCCTCGTCCTCATGATTTTCCCTTACATCTTCAGCTTCATAATATGGAGGGTCTAGCTTGTCCAAGTGTTCCCTTTCTTCTTCACCTTCTGAATCATAGAATAATTTATCGTCAAAAACCTGAAAAGGAAAGTGGCTAACCTCATCCTCTTCTTTTTGTGTCGGAGGAATAAGATCTCAGATGGCTTCATCAGAGGGAGTTTCACACATTAATACTTCATCATCATATTTGATATCTTCAGGCTCTCTCTCTTCAACCAGGTCTTCATTATCCTTGGTAGAAGCATGAGTAAATTCTTTCTCTTCCTCATGGGATTGGAAAACTTCATTAGGATCCTTCTCCTCAACCTCTTGTTGGTCGATGAATTGTTCCCTTTTTTCCTAGAATTTACTAACAAATATTTCAAGGGAAACTAATATTTCTAGACTAAGAGCATATGGGGTATCTTTGGGGTCATCAACTTTAGTTTCTAGAGTAAAAAGGTGTTCTCCCTTGAACAAGGAGATATTTTCCTCGATTTGTATAGCCATGCAATAAGCTTATTGGATTGAACTTGGCCCTTTTTTAATAAGGATAAACCCTAAATTCACTAAGAGTGCATTGGTATAGAGGTAAGTGAGGTACTTGTCTTCAGGTTGATGGCTTCTAGGAATTTTGTGTAGCAAATTCTCAAACCTAGTATGGAATTCCTTGATAGTCTCGTTCTGAGTTTGTTTCATGTATTCGAGTATTTTTATCAGCATGTGGATATCTTCTATTTTAATATTCCATCTTTTGAGTAAGGTTTCTTCTAATTGGTCCATAGATGTAATGTTGGCATCAGGGAGACTGTCATACCATTTCCAAGCATTTCCATGAAGAGTGGCAGAGAAAAGTTTCATCACCAAATATTCATCATCATCATTGATAGGGTGGAGTTGAAATAAATCCCAAAAATTATCCATGTGATCCTCAACTATAACCCCATCATTACCAGTGAATCTAGGGAGCCAATTTTCATACCTTGAAGACATTTCTCGAGGGTAACCCAGTATTTTAATCATATATAAGGGTTTAAAATTACCCAAGTTCCATTGAGAGGCCATGGTTGGATTTGTCATTAGTGGAGTCGCCAGATAATCCTTCTAGGGATCATAAAAGGGAAAATAGGGAATCAACCTCAGTGGAGTCGCCAGGTAAGCTTTGTGAAGTAAAGGCTTTGGATAAAGGCTTACCGAAAAAGTCTCGTTCAAGGGATATTGACTCATTGTTCCCTGACAACGGCACCAAAATGTCATCGCACAATCTCTACTTTCCCAAAACCCAAGGCAAGTGGATGCAATATTGGTGTAACAGGGGGTGACCTATCACTGTCACCTTGACAGAAAACCCCTTTGTATTTATGGATATGTCAAGATTTACCTCAGGGGAGACATCCCCGGGGACCTGAAGGTTTGAGAAGGATACGGTAAAAGGCACCAGAAATTTCGTACCCCCTCTCACAGGTCACTCAAGTTAAAGGTTCTTTGTGTTTTATAGAGATGAAGCAAAAGGGTAAATAAGGTGTACCTTCCCAAAACAAGACAACAAAGAGTGGAAACTTCCAAGAACCAAATGATGTTAGTGCTTCATAAGACCATGAACCTATGAAAAAACAAGTAAGCTGATATAAAATTGCAGCAATGTAATTATTTACACCAACAATAAGTATTTTGTAACAACCACAAAAATTATTCCTTGAAATTGCTTGAAAAAGACAAGGAAATATAGCTTTGCATCGACAGAATGATAACTACTCGTCAGAAGCAAAATTGGCAATGTCTAATCAACATTTAATGTCAATTTTGAAATGAGTTTGTTGGTGTTAGATGGTTTTAGCAATATTTTGCAACAACAACAAGTTAGTCAATGAATATTCTAGTTTAAGGTTAGTAGAGGTTAGTAAATGTTTCAAGGAAGATACTTTGAGAGTTTTTTTGATCAATCAATCACTATAGTGAGTAGACTAGTGCCTTTATAGGGTAATGGGGTCTATAGGTGATGGTTTTCTCTTGGGAGAAATGACACAATGATTATATTTAACTAAGGATAAGAGATGTATGGAAGGGGTGTTGGCTCTTCAAGGCCTCAAACATCCAAACCCTAAGGATAAACTTGCTAGAGTGTAAGCAATTTTAGGCTCTAGCAAAATCTCCCTTCCTTAGACTATTGAAATATACTTGAAGCAACAATTGACTAGATAATGACTTCTAAAGTGTTAGTATTTAGGRCTCTAGAAGTTTACCTAGGTCAAAATATTCTTAAMAAGGTCTAGCAAATGAAGAGTAAAGAAGTAGCAAATTAAGTCCTTTACTCTAAGGGCTTGTCAAGCAAGCAGTTTCATAATATTTAACATGAATGAGAAAATTTACTATAAACCATTCAAATAAAATAAAGAATTGCAGATTTACTTACTTCACCAAGAATAATCAAGCCATAAAACCCTAGAATGCCAAGTAAATTCACCAAGAAATGATCCAAGTTGCAAAATTAAGCCTCCAAGAGAAAGTGTGCCTAAAATTTTAGCCAATAACTCCCAAGAAGGGAATAAATTTCATACCACACCACTTGTGTGATGAGTGATATGATGAAAAAATGAGAGTACTTTCTCTCTATTTATACAGTTTCAATGACCTTTAATTAAAAATTAATTTCCAAGGGTGACATCATGCCCTTCTAGGCTGACATTGAGCCCTTAGGGTGGAACGTTGGGCCCCACATACAAAATTTTTGGCCTCCAAAGGCTCTGTATGATGCCACATGTGCCAACCAGCACATAACTTCCCTCATAAATGCACACCCCAAATTTGGATGACAATTAGGGTCAAAATGATGATGTCATGGGATCTTAAGGGTCAACGTCCAGGTGGAAGGGATGGATCCCCCTAGGTCTAGGTCTGCCAGAGTATCTCAAGGGAAACATCCTTCTTTCTTCCTGGTGCGAGTCCTTGGTGTCTCTCTGCCCCTAGTTGGGTTCACAACATCCATCTATTGGGATTTTAGCCCCATGGAGGTCCTAGCTAATCATTCCCCCATATGTACATGTCCACCAGGAAAAGTCTTACGACAACAACAAGTATGCCCTCTAGGGGTTCATAAGTCACAAGGATCATAGCAATGTCAATCACATATAATAGTCAAATTACCCAAACATGTGCATCAAACCCACCTTTACCCAAACAAATTCTCAAAGACGTTATGCAATTTAACAAGTTGGGTTTGGATAAGGTCTCAGGGTGTCCTATTGGGCTAATCCTCCTCAAGTTTGGGGTGTTTTCCAAGTGAGAGCCAATCCATGTCATGTAAGTGTGTGTGAGGTGGTGTGGGGTAAGTGTTTGGGCATGGGGTGCAATGATAATAGGGAAATGTAGATCTTACCTATGGGTGCCTCTGTAGAGGGAAAGTTTCACCGTGTCATAGATGTCATTCTTTCCTATCCCATTCAATTCTTTTTACTCTTATATTTATTTATTTTTATCTTTTTCTTTTATTCTTCAAGGGAAGAGTTGAGGGACATTTTCATGGCTTGGTGACCAGAGGTGACAACGTTTCCCACAAGCATTTCATGGAGATGAGAAGGTTGGCTCATGATGAGACCCCCTTTCTCTTGGCTATGCCACCAAGAGCCACTACCAGCCTGGTTTGGTGACTAGATAGATGGTAGTGTCATACCAATACATACCCATGGTCATAATAGGTCGGCTCATGATGATACCTCCCATCCTCAAACTAATACCTTGAGTGTTTATTTATCTTACAGGTTCCCTTTTCTTACTTTAAATCCTTTTACTGTTTTCTCGGGAATCCCTGGGCGAAGCATCTCAAAGGTTTCATTTTGGATTTTAACTCTTGCCAACTACTTTTACCCTCTGGGCCTTCATCCCCTTCTTCCCACAAGGCAACATAGGAATGCTAACATCTGATAAATCTCCAACAAAGTACTTGGTCCACTTGTCGATCTTCACAATTCCCATCATTTTCTACTCAAATACAAAAGAATATAGGAACATAATGTTGGAATACGATTTTCGTTAGACCAAAAACTGCATGAGTTAATCTCCGCCACAATCCCCAGAATTAGGATCCATGAGAGGCGGTTAACCCATGTCGTGAAACTCGTGGGAAGCATTGAATCCAATGTCCAACAATCTCCCCCCTCCAATGTGTGTCGGGTGAGTTTTGAACTCAAGATTTGTCGCTCTGATACCATTTGTTGGACTACAATTGTCGTTAGACCAAAGCCCACAGAAATTAGTCTATGCCACAATCATCAAAGTTAGGCTCTACAAGAGCGGGTTAACCCATGTCGTGAAACTCGCGAGAAGTGTTGAACCCAATTTCCAACACATAAGTATAAGGAATATTATATATGCTTATTTATATGGTAGGAAATTTCAATAATGTGTGAAATGTTTTTTTAGAAAGAATCACAATACGAGGTTAACCCCTTGATTTTGGATGTTGATTTTGATGTTGATGTTGTTGAGATAGGAAATCGCTCTAAGATTGATGGGCATGGATGGATACACTACTATGACATTGATGCTAGGCCACCTATATTTGTTGCTTATGGGTATGAGAATGGAATAGATACTCACTCATATGCTTCATGTTCCTTTGCTATTGCTTCCTCTACCATTGTTGTAGTTCTATAGGTGGGTAAGGAAATAACATTTTAGGACATTATTAGACTTGTGTTCATGGATCATATAATTTAGCAGGAAATTCTACTCCCTTTATTGATCCTATATTGGTTCGATGAGGTTAATTTAACATGCGACACAATGATTTGATCAGTTAAGATACAACGGATTTCACATTCCCCCAACTCACTACTATTATGGTCATTTTCTTAGGTTCATAGATTTCCTTTGAAGAGGAAAAAATTATTGTGCTTGGAGCTATGAGAGTTAATGAGTATTTGAGAAAATAAGGTTGGAAATCAATATGGGTTCAAGTCCTCGCCGAAGGTAAATTAGTAAGCAGTGTTTGTTTGTGTAATAGTTTTTGTTGTGTGTCAGATCTAGTTTTTGTTTTATTATCTATGTAATGGATGTTAAGAAATATTTGCATGGAATTTACTTCCAATGACACAATTGAAGCACAAAATTATTCAATCTAAGATATCATTGGTTCAATCCTAGAAGCAACACCATGAGTCTGTATCCTAGTAGAGGAGGATTTATCTAGTAGAACATGTAGATAGATATGTGGTGGCCTTCCAAGTTATAACAAATCTCTCAAAAAACATACTTGTAACAAAAAAAGAAGAGTTCAAATTTAAAATAATGTATTTGTCTATCATAAAAGCATACTTATAATTAAAAGGTAGGCTTATCATGAAATATTCTAAAATCACCTCTAAAAGAAGTAAAGAAAATATCTCAAAATATCTTCATGTAACTAACAATGTTGTGGGAAACAAATAATATTATGGAAAATATATGGCATATTGAGGAGGAAGTTATGGGTTATGATATATACATGTGAGTTCATGAATGACAAATATCTATGCAATGAAAGCATAGATTACATCCTCTTTAAAGATTTTCTTTGTCCATCATAGAAATTTTTCCATCACTATTAATCTCCAACTGTTCCAAAGCTAACAAGGTTGTGTGGCAGCGTAGTCCCTACCGGGTTGAATTGGGATAGGAAAAAGTAGCGAAGGAAGATGGAAATTGCAGTGGAGATGTGGAAAGCAACATGAAGCACATGTGGTATCCATGCAGTAAATGACACGTGGCCTCTAGAGCCCCATTTATTTTTTGAAAGTATATAACAAAATACAATTTGTGCATAGTGGAAGATAAAACTTTATGAGGACACAAATATGAAAGGAGATAAAAAATAGTTTAGTTTCAAATATATTAAATAAGTTACATGTTCTTGGAAATTTAAATGCATTTTTCATATAGACTGGTGAAAGATAAAAATGTATGATGACATAAATATAAAAGGAGATAAAAAAAAAAAGTTTTATTTGAAATATATCAAAAAATAAAATTTTGTTACATATTCCTGGAAATTTCAATGCGTTTTTCATATAGACCGGGATTGGGGCTCCCGTAGACCATAAGAGAAATATGTACAAGAAACAAGATTGTAGAAAGAAGAAGTGGGCAACGGTAGAGTGAAATACTTGGATTTGTTTTTGAAAGGTATCAGTCTTTGGCTAGACATTTCTATTTTAAAAAGTGGAATAACCAGGTTGATAAACAAAACAGGATACGATCAATAGACTTATAGTGGTGGTACATATGACCCCTTTTTCTATTTTCTTGTTGATGCCTTTTCATTGATGTCATCAACGACTGCTGGAATTGTGGCAACTGCCTGTTGCCTTTCATCGACGGCCTGGTTCAATTCCCTTTCGAGCCATTCTTCAATGTAGCTTCTCATTGGGGCGACATTGATCTCATTCTGTATTTTTATGTTGAAAAGTTCCTTTCCTAATTCCCTAAATTCGATAGAAAGATTACGTAGAGCCTGATCAATTTCCTCATTCTGTACTGAATAGTCGACTAGCCAGTCGTCGACGTCATCTTGACCATATTCAAGGATGTTGTAAAACGTTTCCAAAGACAATGACTTAAACATATCAACATGTTTATCGAAGTCTTGCCTAGTTAAGGGCAAGGACTTGATGATTAAGTTGGGGTCTTGGAAGTCGTTGGTCCTTCCGGCTAAATTTATTCTGGACAACTTTGTGAATAATTTTTCTTTTTTTGATATGGCTTGTTCGAGAAAATTATGTGCCATGGTTCCAAGGGAATTCATGGTTTGTGATGTTTCCCACGCCTCAGTAACCGGTTCCATTATTTTCTTGATAATATTCTCCACATATCTTCTACAGGATGTGAGGAGGCTGGAGGATCCTTTTAACTTGGATGCAGGGGTGGCAGACATGGCTATTGCAAAAGTATTGGAAAGCAATGCCATAAGAATCAAAGCCTCTTCCAATTCCTTGAACCGATCCTTCAGTCTGGCATTCTCGGCCTCGATGCCTCCAATGGAATCATGAAGTGCATCTCCGGTTGCTATGTGAAGTTGACAGATTTGGGACGACTGCATGTTCACAAGGTTAACCTCTGAACAAGATTTTCCTTTCTTATTTTTTACATTTTTGTTTTCAATAATCAATTTTTTGGACTGGTTGTCAAAAAGGGTGCTCTGGAACATGAAGGATTCATCTTCGTCAAAATTTTCGGTATCATATATGTCCATTGGACGACTATGTTGGATCGTGTCTTTGGGCTAATCAAGGTAGTGGAGTACACTATCCTGATCGGGCTCATGTTCCATGTTCTCACTTTGAATTTTGGGCTCTTCCTCCTGTCCCACAATTTTTTTTCTCTTCTTGTCTACTGGAAGCTTGTGAGAACTATCAATTTTAGAGTGACAAGGGTCATTATCTCCTCCTCCGTTTGAAGAACTCTGAGTTTCTTTGTTGTTGTGGTGGGTTGTTGGAGTGATGCTCCAGGATGTCATACTTTTGGGAGTGTTATTCGTCGATTGAACACTCTTCTCACTGAGGCATTTTCCATGTTGCTTGTACAATTTAGTGTTGCTTTGCAGCGTGTCTAGGTCGTTGGCATCAGAAGCAGGAGCGTTGTCACCAGTGTCTCTATTTTTGATCAGGTGTTTTTTGAAAAAACTATTGTCGAAGCCAAGTGTTTGTAAATGTTTTAGAAAAAATTTATTGGGGTCGAACCCTATTAGGATTTTAGCATATCTCAAGTTCAAGTTGCTAGAATGGGTTGCTAATTTGTCAATTTTGTTGATGTTCTTCAACACGAATTCCCCAACTTTCCAAGGCAAAGGAATGAACTATTTTTTTTCTCTTCTCTTGGAATATATGCAACTAGTAGTTGTATTGTCGTGATAATTCTATAACAAACATTTTGTTCGTAATGTGACATGGAAGGAGAGCATGTTTTTTCCATGGAGCCAAAAATCCTTATCACAGTGTAATTATCCAAATGTTCAAGTGTCCTCTTCCTATCCAAAAAACTAGTTTCATGTTCAAATATGCAGGGAGCATCTTCTCCTAACAACAAAACTTTGAAAATAGACACGAAGCCATTAAGAACCTCATAAAAACAGTCGGAGGCCTTGTGCTTCCACAAGGCATGGTACCAAAATGTTACTGGGTCGAATTCTCAGTTGGCACTCTTGGACAAAGACAGTTCTAGAAACTGGCAGCAATGTGTTATCGCAAAAACTAAGTAGGATGACATATAAAATTTATTTTCCCTTTTGAAGCTTGACAATTGGGAACAAATTTCATGGGAAATTAGCTTGCCCCAATAAAAAATGGCTTGTTCCTTGACTGTGAAATACAAAATATAAAGAGCCATCAGAAAAATAGTTGTTGTGGACTCTTGTCCCGTTATTCTTGTAAAGAACCAAGCAATTTCGCGGAATGGATTTCTAAATGAACTAACCTACAAGCTTGTGATATCTTCAGGAACTACCATCGGGTCTTCCAATAAATTGGGCAAGAGGTCCAACCCGTTATTATGATTTGCTAGGAACTGTTTGGAATCTTCTCCTTTGAACATCAATGTTGGCTCCGACAAACTTAAAATCTTGCGGAAGACCTGAGGTGACAAAGAAACAGAAGAGCGGTTCCAAAGTGGAATAATTATTTTTTCTGAAATAAATTTATCGGCGCACCAGGAGACCAACTCCTTACAGTCAAAAACTTCAGGGACAGATCCTGCACGAGCAATCCCAGAGGTCCAAATTACTTCGTTCTGGGCAGAAGGGGTTGAGTAATAAGAATATTCCCTGGTCCACTAGGAGTTCTAGTCCTCGCGCCCAAAGATGTTCACTGTATCTCCACATAACTATTCTTGAGATGATTCCATAGGTTTATGAGAATGTTGGTTTGCTCCATACGATGGTTGAAATGAACAATTGGAGTCAATAATATAACTCTCCGCAAAATCTTTATTAAATGCTTATGAATGGGAAAGCTCCTCGAGCCTTTCATTGATTAATGACAATCTGTATGGGTGTTGCATGATGAACTGATGGTAGTAAAGCTTACTTATTTCATATTTAGAAGTGTGAAGGTGGCGGGTATGGAGAAGAGCAATTAAGGATTGGAGGTTTCGTTAATGTGTCAAGACAATGACGTGCAAACAACATTTCATGATTTTGGAATCAACACTCTGAAGGGATAATATAACTCTCTGCAAATCTTGGTTTAAGGCCTATTAATAGGAGATCTCCTCGATCCTTTTGCCCATCAATGACAATCTATACGGTCCATGCACGTTGAGCTATTAGAATTAAATGTCACTAATTTATATATATATACATTTGTTTATTATAGACAAGTGTGAAGGTCATGGAGACGGGGGGGAGCAAGGAACGAATGGCAAGGTCTGAAAAGCGGTCCGACGAAATTCAAAATGGGGTTACGGGGGATACTCAGGAGAGGCGAGTGTCCCACAGTCAAATTTTATGTATCAGAATTTTTGACTGCAAAACGTGTAAAATGGAAGAGAGGATGATGGGGCAGTTCAGCGGTCGGTTTGTATATTTGCAGAATTTCGGGAAAGTGGCTAAGTATGGAATAGGGAAACAGTCGGTCAGACT
>SNQJ01S0087692.1:12030-33675 GCA_010110895.2 Picea sitchensis
TCAAAAACTTGCGTCGGACGTCTTCCAGCTGTCTTCTGCTTCCACGTTGGTTTTGCTTATCATGAGGGATGCTCATGCATCAAGAGACATCACCAGAGTGACCAAAAGCATGTGTAACAGAATTCAACGTCAACTAAGCATTGTTTAGTGACACTTACCTGATGTCCCTTCTATAGCCATGAAACTTTGTATGGACTCGGGTGATCAGTTGTCTCCAGTTCCAACTTTTCTACCATCTCGGTTGAAACGAGATTATCTGTGCTACCCCTGTCCACAATGACCTTGCACACTCTATCCTTGGTCTTGCAAGCAGTCCTAAAAAGACTGTTCCTTTACGCCGAGTTCTCCATCTCCTTATTTGGCGTCAAAAGGACTTTCCGCATCACCAGCGATCTTCCGCCTCCAGCGTACTCTGCCTCAACATCTCGCCTCTGTGCCTCGGCGATGTGAGTCTCTCCAGGTTATTTCTTTTTCTCTGGACACTCGAATGACTTGTGTCCATTCTTTCCACATGTGAAGCATGTAATTACTCCACCTCTTCCTCTTCCTCTACCTCTGGTACGAGGAAACCTATTATTATCAGCATATCCTCCTCTCTGCTCAGTATGTTGTCCTCTTTCCTCACCATATCGCCCTCGCTGTGAAATTCCTCCTCTCTCTGTCTGAGTCTGAGGTTTCTTCCAGGCATCCTTGGGCTTCTGGTATTTATCTTGGGCAACCGATTTGCCTTTGGGTTGATTCCTGCTTCTGCCCCTCTGACTTTGTTTACGGATCAGCTTCTCCTCATCTTTCAAAGCCAATTGGTAAGCATCCTCCACAGTTAGGATGGTCACCAAATTTAGTTCATCCTGAATTTCATACCTCAGGCCATTCATATACTCGGCCACCTTTCCGTCATTGTTTTCGCGATGACATGCTCTAATATTTAACCTGTAAAATTCCTCAGTATAATCCTTCACTGTCATCAGCTTCTGTCTCAGGTTCTACATCCTCCTGAACAGAGAAATTTGATAGTCCCTGGGAATGAATTTCTCCTTCATCTTTGCAATCAACCTGTCCCAGATCTTAATTTTATGCTTTCCTTGGCAACGCCTGTCAGCTTGCAGTTCATCCCACCACAAGGTTGCATGTATTTTTAATCTTGTGACAGCATGTCTGACCTTCTTGTCTTCTTCGATATCTTCATAAACAAAATAAGTATCAAGAGCTCTAATCCAGTCTAGCAGCTCTTCTGCATCCAGACTCCCTTCATAAGCTGGAATGTCCATCTTTGTTTTCGAACTCATCCGAGCGATAGCCTTAATTAAACGCTCATTGGCTGCATCTTCTGCTGGGATTTCTTCTTCT
This sequence comes from Picea sitchensis, assembly GCA_010110895.2. Taxonomy (NCBI): domain Eukaryota; kingdom Viridiplantae; phylum Streptophyta; class Pinopsida; order Pinales; family Pinaceae; genus Picea; species Picea sitchensis. The sequence goes on from SNQJ01S0087692.1 coordinate 13,378, forward strand.
CTGTGTCCAGCATCCTCTTCCTCTTCGGATTCACTGGTATCTCCTACATCATCTTTGTGCCTTCGTGATGTCTCCATGTCCTCCATTCTGGCACGAAGATTTCGTATTTCTCTCTCCATGTCTGGATTCTGTACTTGCCTGCCTCTTTCTCTGGACAATTTCCTTTCCTCCTCTGGATCGGGTGATTGTCTACCCCTTCTCCTTGGCGGCATGGTGAATTCTTCTTTTCCTTTTCTACAGAAAGTAAAGAAGCTATTCTATGCTCTGATACCACTTGACGTAGGGTATCAGACTGCTCTCTTATCTCCTCCTGCCTCTCTTGCCTGAAATATACAGACAAGTAATAAGCTCTAATACCACTTGACGCAGGGGCGAGCCACCCAGGCACCTCTGCTCTCACAGGATCTTCTTCTTCTCGCCTGAAGAACTCCAAGGTCCTTCTATTTCCCTATCGGGAAATCTACACCCACAGAAATATTTCCCTGAGGTCTCCCCCTTTCCACCGGGAGATCAGCCAAATCTCGCGATTCCGCGAGTTCATGACTCAAGGCCTCCAACTCCTCCTTTCTTTTCTTAGCACCTCTCGCAACTTGCACCTTCGGGAGTTTGTGAGTCGAACTCTTGTGCCTCCCGTTGCGATCCTCCGAGACACGATAGGTCAACTCCGGGTTGACTCCTCCCTCGATGGATCTCACTACTCGCAACCTCGTAACCTTGTCGCTTGAGACGTCGAACTTTCACCCTCCTATTCCACAAATCCCCGAGATGCGAGAATTCAACGGAGTGATGACTCCTATCTCCAAGCAACGTGTGTCCGCCCGTCGGCCGCGCGGTCCCACCTTATGCTCTGCCACGCGTCCACATGCACCTCGGCTCCTCGGCACTTCGTGACTCGCGAATCCTAATGCCAATACTTCATGACTTCTAGAGGCGAGGTCCCGAGGGCTTCGTGCCACCTGTATTCCACTCGCCAACTCTGCTATGGCCCACACTATCCTCCAGTTGTCGGGATATCGCTTTCTCACAATCTTGCGATCCCCGTGTCCACATCCTCGGACCTTTTCTTACGAGGTCCTGAGACACGATCCCACGCACATATCCAATGGTCCTCCTGTGATCCGGATCCAACGGTTATCCTCCTTCTCGCACCTCGCGTCCTCGCGACTTGGAGTACCAATTGTTTGGGCTCTCCACCTGCGAACTCTCGAGTTCGCGAGATCTCTCGATCTCTCGCCACCTGTCCTCCTCAGATGGATGGCTACAATCCCCTCTCTACTTCGCCACTCGCGAAACTGAAGGACTTCCCTTTCGGTCCTCTAATGTCTGAATCTCCAAGATGAGAGAATATCCTTACACGCATCCTCTGCAACAAACGGCTCTGGTCCTATCGGGAAATCGTGGATCACGATTCCTACACGCAAGATTTCTATGTCTTCGAAAACCCCGATTCTTTGATGAGCTGAACCCCGATGACTCCCTGGTTCCTTGACACGTGTCTTGCCAAGAGCAACGGCTGAGATTCTCTCTCGGGATTTCGAGAACCACAAGGTCTCGATTCTCTACCTTAACAAAACCCCGATGACTCTGATATCCCAATGACTCCTCTGGGACTCCTCCTCTTCTCTCTGGGACTTAAACCCTATGCAACTTTATGAGATCTGACAACTAACGAGATTTCTTCAATCTCCTCTACGAATCCTGACCATCGATTTCTCTCCTCCCTTCTTAAGGACTTCTTGACACGGAAATCTCCTGCGCAGCCTTCCGATAGTTTCAAAGGCCTTGTTCCTCCTGAGATTTTCCACTCTGATTCTTTCAGAGGAACTTGCGCGCACTCCTTACGCTCAACATTCAACAACTTCCCAAGTGTTGAATCCTTCCGGCTCTATGCTCTTCCTACAGCAACAGTCTTAAATCTCCTTTCTTCTCATATTCACAACTGAGATTTCTTCTTCTTCAGCCTGCGCACTCCTTGCACAGCTTCAACAACCCACTTCCACTTCTGGGTGAATGAGAACAAAAGTTAACCTACTGAGCCTTCATCAACGCACTCCTTGCGGCTGAATTCAACTGCACACCTTGCAGGAATCCTTGCTCAAGTAGAGAAACAATTGTAACTCATTCCACTTCTTCTCATATTTCAATCTCAACACATGAAATCATATGCACAGCATCTCAAAACAATACATAACAGAGAACAAACGTTCATGAGCATATTAACAACACACGCACAGAGAAAACACAAAACCATGAATCTGAATCAATTCCTTCTATTAATTCAAGATCTATACATGGGTGTTTTCTACAACTCTCTGCTATTCTCCTATTCTCTAGGTTCTTCTTTTTCCTGTTGTTAATGTTACAATGTGGAATGAGGGTGTCTATATCCGTTTTCCCTCATGCGTTCTAAAATTGTCTAATCTAAGAATTCAATTCTATATACCTGCAACTACTACTATAAATGCCTCTGTCTATCTCAGACGAGAGCATATGGCTCGAGGTCTGATTACATTTTACCAAGGTGCCTAAATTAAATGATATTATTTATGTTCAGCTCATCAACTTCAAGGGAAAATTTAAAAATTCAAAAACTTGCATTGGACGTCTTCCAGCTGTCTTTTGCTTCCATGTTGGTTTTTCTTGTCGTGAGGGATGCTCCTGCATCAAGAGACATCACCAGAGTGACCAAAATCATGTGTAACAAAATTCCCCCCAAAGTATGAGGTTGGAACTTATGACAGCCAAAATACTTTGTAAAATGCGTGTGTGTGTCAGAAACAAGGAGCGCACCTAATCAGAAACCTGTAAACAACCAAGCATCTGCAAAATATAATACCAGTTCTGAGGTAGGAATTCCCATGCCCAGATCGCAAATGAATGGAATCATAAATGTAGTTCATCTCCACCAATCATACACCTTGGATCCATGCCGTCAAAATGCTACATAGCCACCAGGAATACACTATGGATCTATGCGAGAAGACGTGAATTAAGACCACATAGCCATGTGACATACAAAGTGGATCTATGTACCAATACAAATCATACATACTCCATCACAGCCTGGATTAAAAAAGATGAGACCCAGGGTCTTCAATCCCGTTACCTGAAAGTACAAATCTAGCCATGTGATTACATGTGCCGAAGTTGAACATGGTAGAAACCACTTGATTACCGGTCATTGATGAAAATTGTTAACAAGTGCGAGGGAGATCACCATTGATGTCAATGACTCCCAAGGTACCAAAGTACAATCCAAATGAATGTGAATGAATGAGCTAAAGTCGAGCACTCGGTGGAATCTCTCGATCGGGGATCAATGATGTGAAACCCCTGTCGAAAGCGAAGAGACCTGCCATTAAGGTATGCAGGTTCCAAGGTAATAAATGATTTCTAAGTCTCATGTCTGGATAATGAGTTGGAGTTGATGGAACAAGACTCATCACAAGAGGGCCTTGATGTATCCCCCATCAATGACACAAAATAAGTAACAGATTTTGAGGATGAAACAAAGTATGAATACGGGTCGAAGCAGACACAGGGAAGGCCGACATAGTAAGAATGGACAATTGTAGATGGCCGACTCAATAGAGGGCTCGTACGAACACCTCTTGAACATATGAATGACATGACCAAGGACTTGGCAGCACTGACTCAAAGACGACCAAACATATGACCTTGTAGCAAGTCGAACGAGAGACAAATGGATTTCCCAACCCGAATTCAAATGACGAATAGGGGGTGTCATGTTCAAGAGCGACGCTTACTGCCATTAAAACAAATACGAAAACATATCCCTTTCCCAAGATTTCCCCCACAATCTCTGGCGAGTACCTCTTTATTTTTACACAACCTTGAGGAGGATAACATATGCTTGTTCATGTAAGCTCATCCTTCAAATGAGTCCCTTGGAGTATGTTTAATGAACCCTAGGAAGGAGTGGTTTGTTCCCATTGCGGGTCTTTCGATGTTTGTTTAACGAGTCCAAGGATATAAAACTCAGGGGTTTTTCATGTTTTGAGAGTCTGAAAAACACTTAAAGAGAACTCTCCCAGTTCCTTTTTCGTAAAAGAGTTCGACGAGACCGAAAAAGTGATAAACTATCACCCGTTGAACATTTTCTCAAATACTTTAACGAGCTTGAAAAGAACAAGAACGCTCGGCCATATTTTCGTTTTCATGGAGCGTAAAAAGAGCTTAAAGGATACTCCTTAATGTTCGTCGTTTTCATGTTACCATGATGAGTATGAAAAGATGAGAAAAAGTATACTCGGTTACATTCTCATATATTTTCGAGCGCGAGAATGAACGAAGACTAAGCTCGAGGTTTTTCTAAAAAACCCTAAAAAGTAGTCGTACATGCGACAAAAGAAAAAACACTCGTACCCCCTCGTTCGTACTTCGAAGTCGCGATATCTACGAAAAACCACACTCACAAGGCTATAAGGGTATTAGGTTTTATAGACAAAGTAATAAAAATAATATAAAAAATCAACAAAAATAGTAAAAAGTGAATAAATATGGGTAAAGAGGGTTTTTTGCCATTTCATTGTGATTTTTCCAAAAGCTTGTCCAACATGCCTCATTTTCCCCCAAATTTCTTTGCTCGATTACGGGAGGCACAAGCGATCATTCGGCGAACCATTTCAGCCAACAATGTAAGCTCTTGATCTTTCAACTTTTCCATGGTTTATTTTTAGTTTTTATTGGCAATTTTTAGGGTTTTAGGTCCATTTTAGGGTCACACCGTACGCTCAAGCATTCTCGCAGGTGGGCCTTGTGGGATCTGCAAGAATCTAGGATTATCGCAGGTGGCCTTCAGGGAACCTGCAAGAATCTCGCAATGTGCAAAAGGGCCACCTACGGGGGCCGAAAAATGGATTTCAAAGTTTGGTTTTGCTCAATAAAAAATATGCAAGAGTTTAAAACAAGTTGTTGACTCCCCTCTCATGGCTCTTTTGCAGGTGTTTGACCATCACAATGCTGGAATTTAGAGAAAGGGAACATGAGGAGGATGATGCTATTGTCAGGAATGACCCAGGTACAGTCACTGCCCTCCGGGACTGTGGGCTATTGAAATTCTTCAGGATTTCGGGCATGAGAGCCCAACTCAAGTTGTTGGAATACCTGGTCCACATGTGGGATGTGGACCAATAGTTATTTCACGTGGGAGTCCATACGCTGACCCTAGATATCGAGGATATATATTTTCTAATAGGATTGTCACAATGTGGATACCATGCTACTTTGACCGGAGGTAGAGGCGGTGGGATCCCTATGAGTGAGTATTGCCACCAGTATTGTGTTGTTGAGGCAGAGAGGAGCAAGGGTAAGTTTTCCATTTTGGGTTTCCAGGATTTGACCCTACGAACCATATTTTTCACTATTTCATGCATGGCTGGGAGCGCGGCTCCACACATGGCTCTCCAGAGCTATTTCCAATACGCCATAGAGTGCACAGAGCCTCGGGTCTTCAACTAGTCGGATGCAGTTCTTCGTAGTATGAAGAGACAATTGACGAAGTGCAGAAAAGGTGACTTGAAGCAGTTTGGGTACGGATCACTTTTGGTTTCATTCTTCCTCGAGAGGGTCCCATTGCTGTGACTATAATTTGATTGGGGTTTACTGGCTCCACAAGATCCCAGGATGTTGAGGTGGTGCAACCTCATGGCTCGACACATAGCTGGGCCCATAATCAAGTACAATTATTCTTTTTTCGACTGGTTGAGGCCCCATATGCTGATGATTGACGACTACGCATATGTTGGTTTGGATTTTCGAGGGTATCCGGATTCGGCCCTGCCTGAGGATGCTCAGTGGGGTGACTTGGGTAAGAAGTACACATTTTGTTCTTTTTAAATGTTTTTGTAAATTTTATCATATGAAATTTTTTTATGTTTATCCAAGAACTAATCAAAAATTCTGACATAGATGTGGGTCCATATTGACCTCCATGAACATCTCCCATTCAACGGCGAGGAGAAGTGGCTCCATTGGCAAGATGGGATGTCGAAGACTACAAGGCAGTGGAGCAAAACTTGGAGGGGTTGACCGCAGACATCCTGGATATTTATATTGGGGAGATTTCGAGACATTACCAGCGCCATATTGTGGGTGTGTCGGAGTCTATCAATCGACTGCTTCATAGGGTATCTCGAGAAGTTGTGTGTTATCATGAGCGTCATTCGTGACGCTACTTTGTAGAAGCTATGGGCTTCGTATTTTGGGATTTTGATCCTTGGACAGAAACTTTTTTGTAAAAACTTTTGATCGTTATATACATATATACGGCTTCTACCAGCTTATTTTGTGTTGTGTTATACATGTGATGTGTGATTGGTTTATAAATGTCCCAAATGTATGTCTAACACATAGTTAGCTAATGCATCAGTCAATGTATTTAGACATCTAGGAATGTGTTGATATTCGATATAATCAAAATAACATTCCAAGAGGTGAATTCGTAAATATACCCGTGATAAAGTAGGACTTCGCATAGCATAGATGTTACTTAACTGTAGTACTACTAGCTACGAATCGAGTCGTATAACCAGGTGGAGGATACCAAGCGAAATAGCATCAATCAACAATTCAATGACGGCGCTATATTCTGCAATATTATTGGTCGCATGACCGAGGCACACACCTCGTAGACTGATAAGTTTTCTTGTAGGGGCATAAATTGCCCATGCAGCAGAAGCAAGTTTCTGAGTACTACGGCTAGTGCCATCGGCGAAGCCAGTGTGGGGTGACGAAGACTCTAACATCTGTAAACCAAGCACAATGCAAGATAACCGGTCGAGGGCAGAGACCAAATAATGAAAAAGCACACAAAACGTATGATACAATAAAATACAAACGCTCATGTATAGGTGATCTTAAGCATATTACTTCTTTAAGTACAACCCATTTCTGGGTTCACTCAAAGGGATATCATCGTAGTCCACTAATGCATAGGCTCCTTTCTCCAAAACTTGTCTGACGATATAAGGCCCTCACCACATAGCTTCAAATTTTCTGGCTCCTAGAATATCTCGATCTTGTTCATAAAGGAGAACCAGATCACCTTCGGATAAAATGCATGGCTTGACATGTTTGTCATATTGGGATTTGACGTGTTTCTTCTGGGCTTCTATAACTAGGGTAGCATCACGATGGGTTTAGTCTAATTACATGAGATACAACAGACGTTCTTCTTCGGCAGAAGTGTTTGGGAGGAGTTTGACAGCTAGTTTTAGGGAGGGTATCTCACATTCAATCGGCAAGATGGATTCTAGACCATAGACTAACTAGAATGGTGTAAACATGATAGAAGACTTAAAAGATGTCTGGTAAGCCCACAATGTTGAAAACAACATCGTGTTCCAACTCATTTTGTGAATCCCTATCATTCGTCGAAGCATGGTAATGAGGATTTTGTTTATTGCTTCAACTTGGTCGTTGGCTTGTGGGTAATAGGGTGTTGAGTTTTCATGGCGAAGACCCAACTTTTCAGTGAGTTTGGACATCATGAAGTTTCTAAAGTGGCTACCATGATTAGTAACGATAGCTTGAGGAACACCAAACCGAGCAATGATGTGATTGAATATAAATAATGTTGCAGTCCTTCCGGTATTGTCGAATGTTGGCATCGCCTCGACCCATTTTGTAAAATAATATACGGCTACAATAATGTAAACATTCCCCTCGGCCGAGTGAGGGTGACATGTCATAAAATCGATACCCCATTTCACAAAAGGACCAACAGAGACCACAGGGTGTAGAGGAGCAAGGTGTGAACGTATTTTATTATTGTAGGTTTGGAAAGAGTGGCATTTTTGGATGACAATTATACAATCGTTGAATAAAGAAGGCCAAAAATACCCTGCTCATAAGATCTTCTGGGCAGTAGCATACCCAGACATGTGACCACCACAGGCTCCAGAATGGAAGTCATTTAGGGATTTCTCAGCTTCGTCAAATGTGAGGCAGCATCGAAAAATGGAATCAATCCCACAACAATAAAGAGTATCATCGAGGATAATATACTGACGGGCTTGGTAGTGTATTCAACCACGGTCAGTACTATACAAATTGGACCGAAAAGTCTGGGTCTGGAGATATATGATGATATCTCCATACCAAAGGTCATTGGAACTAATCAAGAAAAGGGATTCATCAAGTAATGAATCTACTGCTACATTTTCTCTCTCATAGTAGGGAAGGTCGCATATCAACTCGGCAAACACGAAGGATTTCTTGGACTTAGCGCGTTCGAATTCTAAGTCAAACTCCTGGAGTATTTTCCGCCTAGCAATTGGCGTGTAAGAATGTGTTGTATAGGGTTTCAGTTAGAAATTATCATAGTTTTGCGAGAAAGGATATAGTGTCGTAAACGTTGAACAACTTGGACAACTGTCAAGGCCAGTTTTTCAACATGTAAATACTTGGTTTCGATAGTCGTGAGACTCCCACTCAAGTAATAGATGACATTTTTGTCATGAGAATCATCCTCCTAGATGAGAACCATAGAAATGGTATAGTCTGAGGCTGTGAGGTAGAGGAAATAATCCCGACTGTAATCAGGTGGGAAGAGTAGAGGGGTACGTGTCAAAGATAGTTTCAAAGCTTCGAAAGATTTGTTGGCAGTGGTATCCCATATGAACTCAGAACCTTTCTTGAGCAGTCGCGTAAATCCAAGAGTTAGCTCAGCCTAGTTTGGAATGAAACGATGGAGAAAGTTTGCCTTACCTTGCAAACTTTGTAACTAGCGAAGTGAGGAAGGAGGAGGAAGATTGAGAATTTCCTCGGCCTTCAAAGGATCTACCCAGATCCCTTGTCGTGAAACAATAAATCCCAGAAGTCAGTCAGATTCTACACAAAAAACACATTTGTGGTCATTCAAGCATATATGGTAAAAACGACATCGAAGGAAAATGGCATGGAGGTGTATTAGGTGATCTACACGGTGCATGGAATGAGCGGGTAAGTCATCTAGATATGGCTACATGATGTGCTTTATATCATGAAAGGTGTAAGACATAGCATGTTGAAAAGTTGTGTCGGCAGTCTTTAAATTGAATGGAAGTTTCCGGTAGGCGAAAGTGCCCCAAGGACAAATAAAAGTGGTGTTATGTTGGTCCGCGGGAATGATATTGATTTGATTATATCTGGAGAAACCATTTATTAGAGAGAAGATTTCACTTCCAGCACAATCGTCAATGATCTAGTCAACGAAGGGGGTAGGAAAGTTGTCTTTAGGACAAGCTTTGTTAATGTCCCTATAATCAATGCACACGTGGATTGTGCCTTGTTTCTTGTCAATCGGAACAAGATTGGAAACTCAGTCAGTTAGAGCCACAGGGTAAATAAATCCATCTTTGAGAAGTTTCTCAACTTCAAGCTTGATGGCGGCTGCTTTACGTGGGTGGACTGGATGAAGTCGTTACCGGGCGGGTTTAGCACCTGGGTATGTTTTAATCTCATGCACCACGATGTCGGGGTTAATCCCCGACATTTCTTCATAGCTCCATGGGAAGACGTCACAAAATTCTTGGAAAAGAGACTTGTAGGTGACAACTTCGTCGTGGGAACACGAAGCTCCCATATGCACATTTTCGACAACTCTAGGTTTTATGGATATGTCGAGGGGGATGGTGGGTGAGATATTACTTAAGTTCCCTTCGTAGAACATATCGTGTGTAGACTCAGGAACGGTAGAAATTATGACAACAGTCGACGGGGTCAAGAGTCATTGGTAAACCTCAATGGTGCATTGTTCTAGGAAAATGATGGAACGATGATGTCCATCATCCCAAGGTGTATCTTCCACGGACATAAAAGACATAATCATCTTGTCTATAGGAAAAAGGACGCAGAATGGATCTGGAGATAAATCACCAAGAGAGGGGGTTGTCGATTGAATGGCTTGATAAGTGGATTCGACCGGACTCAAAGGAATTTCGTCGCCATAACGAAGATGATCGTCGAGGTTGGGTACCATCCATGGGTAGTAGGACGCAGGGGTTCCGTGAACAGAGGTGGAGATCATGTCGATTGAGGCGAAAAATGGATGTGGAACATTGGGTGGTGGAATGGGGAAAGTACCAATCAAAGAGGAATCTTTAAGAAGACCCACACCGACATTCACATATCCAAGGGGGGGTTTTGTAATGAAAGGTACGTTGTTGGTACGTGCATCAGAGTGAAAGAAGGCCAATTGGTCTACGATAATGAATTTTCCTTGATGTAGGAAATGCACGACATGGAAAAGGGTGGACACAACTGCATGCATGGAATCAATCCAGCGACAGCCAAGTAGAAGGTTGTAATCGAGAGGAGCGTCAAAGACCTCAACTTCAACGCTGATTGTTTTTCCTTCTAACGTAATAGGCAACAATGGGAGGACACTGTAAGGCTTAAAACTAGAGATATTGAAGGATTTGAGTGTGTTGTGGGATTTGGTCAAAGGAGGAGAGTCGATGGATTTCCAGTAGGTAATAGACATGACACACGTCGAGGCACCCTCATCAATAACTATTCTACAAATGTTTTTTTTGGAGACAATAACTTGTATTTGGAATGCGAGTTGAGGGGGTAACCTTGGAATGTGATCTTGCAAGTCAAAAATTATTAAATTCATATCCATAGGGTTGATTCCACAAATAGATTTCAACAGTGCCTTTCGTTGTATAGGAAAACTCTGAAAGACTTCGAGGGATGACATCGCGGACGGTGCTTGGGCTAGATCTTCAACAATACTGTAGTTCTGGGCAGCACGTGCATGAGGATTGAAAGTCAATTTTCGAACAACACCCTTTGGAGGAGGGTGAAGGACTGTATCTAGGCTCAGTCATTAGAGATGAAGAGGACCATTGGTAGGTGGAGTCGTGGGATATGGTTGGACCAATGAAGGAGGTATTGCATCAATCTTCTATTTCGAGGAAGAATAATCTTTGTCTAGAGTGGTAAGTGTGATGCCATTCTCCTTTGAATCACCTGTACACATTAAGACATAGGATGTATTGGAGGGGGAAGGTTGGTCATGAATGATCGATTGGGCCTGTTGTTGAGAAGGGAAAGGTTGTGACAATACGGCCGGAGTGGAGGGTTTCGTGGTCCCTTGAAGGAACTTAGTAACCTCAGCTCGTCGTGGACAATCCTTAATGTAGTGATCATCACCACAGATAAGACAAGGGTATCGGGGTTTGAGCTTATCCCTATCATCAACAGGTGGTGTTTTGGTTTTCTCAGATTGCGGATTATTTGTATCCTCCTTGTTCTTACCCTTTCCCTTTTTGGATTTATTTTTTCCGACGGGGGTAGATTGAACAGAATTTACCTTAGAAGTCTTGTCAATGGGAGGGGTAGGAGACAGAGCATTTTGAACATTAGAAGAAATGGATTTGGGTTTGTTTCTAAAGGTTTGTATGGAATGAGGTTGGGCATGGAAAGTGCCAATCACACCGTCAGTTGCATGAGAAGCAGCAGGAGCAGTTGAAGTAGCGAAAGTAGAAGGACGAGGTGCGTCAGGGAGTAAGTCATAAAGAGTACCCGTTTGTGAATAAACGAGGTTGATATATTGAGCGCGACTGATTTCCTGTTCTTCTATGACAACTCCACCTATGGCGATGTCACGAGCGATGCCGTTCACAAATGATTTCATGAACCACTCTGCCAGCAAGTGATTGGGAAGTTCGAGTTTGATGAGACATTGTCTCCGTCGCCACTCATGAATGTGATCAGAGAAATGAGTGGCTTTGGATTGTTTGAAAGAACTCAAAATATTGGTTCACATTTTGTAGTGGATCGGTAATTGGTAGTGCATGAGGAAATCCATAGAAAGGGTGTTGAAGTCGGTGAAGAAGCCTCATGGTAATTCTATATACCACTTCACGGCGGAATCTGTGAGGGTTTTCTGAAAAAAGGCGTAAATGAATAGACTCATCCATCAAGGAGTTGGATGAGCACCAAAGGTGAAAAGTCATTACATGATTGTTCGGGTCCTCTCCCGGTTTACCATCGAATTTAGGGATGTCAGATGGTAATTTGGCTGGTATGGCGGGCCATTGAGGATATTGATGGATCGGATCATTTAAAATCCTTGAAAGATCAGGGAGGTCCACGGTGGCTAAGAAGGGTAACTGTCTATTCACATGTGGGTACTGGTGACTTCGGGGAGGGAGTCATGTTAGTAGACCAGTGGGACCATAAGCAGTTTGCATATAATGCGAAGATCCGGGCAGATTCAGTGGTTGGTGTGGAGGCAAATAATTTATAGCGTTGTACCCTTGAACAGGGGTGTGGGGTTGATCGTTCAAGCCCCAAATGGGATTAGACGTGCCTAGATATGGTTGGCATGTACTAAGGGGTATGACAGAGCTAGGTTGAGGCTTTTCCCCTCTAGTCGAGTGAGGATTATGTTATATAATATAATTCCAATACTGGACCAAGGATGGAGGTATGTTTTGTCCATAGGGTGGGGTCGGTGGGGGTTTCTCTCCAAACGGGGTTTGCGTCCCAGTTGGGATTTGTCCTGCAAAAGGGGATTTGGTTTGGCCTCCTTGGTGAAATTGTCCACCAACCGGAATCTGCTAATTAGGTGTGAAAGACGAGATGGTGCCACTAGGGTTGATGCCTCCAATAAAGGATGGAAAAGGTCCTCTGAAAGGGGGTCGAGGAAGTGTCAGAATAAAATCGGGAACTAGATGGTGCCCAGAAGTAGTGGAAATGTCAGGAGTCCTAGATGAGATTTGTGTAGGAGCAGGAATAGAAGCATTCAATGCATGATATTCGGGCGGAAGGGTTGGGTGTAATCTGGGCGAAAGCGGTGTGCAAATGGGGGCTTGGATATCCATTGTAATCCCGATGTGAGGACTTGTAGTATCTGGGACCATTGTGTAATGGACCGTTTGAAGAGGGATAGTCAAGATGTGGTTAGCTGCCAAAGCGTCTGTACCAGGAAAATAATAGGCAGTAGTGAAAGGTATTGCGTCTGGATCAAATGTTTCAAGTAGCTCAGGTGCGACAGTGATATCAACGCCTGCTCCTGAGCCAAAGACATCCTGTCTAAAAATGCCAGTACTCCAAAAAGGATCTTGACCCTCAGGTCCTATGAAAGGTCTGATTGGTGATCCAGAAGACTGAACAACTATATCTCTGGAAGAATTCACTCGAACAATACATCTCTCGAAGTGGGGATGAAGTCAGAAGTCCTCTCGAGAATTGGTAATTTGGAACCATTCTAAAGAGTAAGTTCTTTCCACTGGTGGAGTGGCAACGTCTTGGACTTCACTCTATTGAGGAGAGCCCTCCAGTGATTTGGTAGGCAAGGGTTGAGAACCTTCCAGATCTTCTGGGGGTAGGCCTTGCATTCTACGTGAACGGCGTGGAGGGTCAATTGTGATCGAGTTATAATTTTACGAAAGAAATTCTATGGCCAACTTGGGTAACCAAACAGCATGCTCTAATAAAATCTAGGAAGCAAAACCAAGCAAACAAGACCTTCTAATTCCAAAGTCACTAGTTGGTGATGAAATCCAACGTCGTGACGAAGAGACAAGAAGGGGTTGGGCTAGGGTGGAAAAGTTACATTGACGACCTGCTTAACGGACTTACACCCTGGTGCAAGCTCCCACGCACAATCATGGGTATACCCTCCAAGGAGCCCGAGTGATTCTCGCCAATGTTGATTCCAGGTACCGTGAAGACTTACCCCTTCATAGTCACCATGTGTAAGACCCTAAGATGATAGGCTACTAAGGTTACCACCAACAACAATGATGTCTGGGGGAACAGTCGATAGTCCTATCCACATGCAAGGGCAGGGTATCTAGCCTGAAATCAGCTTGAGAGGCTTCCACTCATCATTGTGGGTATACCTTCAGGTGACCCCCGTAATATGTGCAATCTCTACACCGATATAAACAAAGCAGGGTGAGTAACTTTTCCAATCTCAATGCGACCTGAGGTTTGACCCTTGTGTGAGAAGGGATTCCCAAAAAAAAATGTTACAAATGGAATTTGACACTCCTTATCACAAGATACTATTGTGTGTTTTGTTCTTTGGAGAGTGTGTCTCACTGCCTATTCCAAAGCTCTAGCCTAGCTAATGTTGGTGTAAAAGAGCCCTAGAAAAAGTTACTAGTTGAATTTTNGTAGGCAAGGGTTGAGAACCTTCCAGATCTTCTGGGGGTAGGCCTTGCATTCTACGTGAACGGCGTGGAGGGTCAATTGTGATCGAGTTATAATTTTACGAAAGAAATTCTATGGCCAACTTGGGTAACCAAACAGCATGCTCTAATAAAATCTAGGAAGCAAAACCAAGCAAACAAGACCTTCTAATTCCAAAGTCACTAGTTGGTGATGAAATCCAACGTCGTGACGAAGAGACAAGAAGGGGTTGGGCTAGGGTGGAAAAGTTACATTGACGACCTGCTTAACGGACTTACACCCTGGTGCAAGCTCCCACGCACAATCATGGGTATACCCTCCAAGGAGCCCGAGTGATTCTCGCCAATGTTGATTCCAGGTACCGTGAAGACTTACCCCTTCATAGTCACCATGTGTAAGACCCTAAGATGATAGGCTACTAAGGTTACCACCAACAACAATGATGTCTGGGGGAACAGTCGATAGTCCTATCCACATGCAAGGGCAGGGTATCTAGCCTGAAATCAGCTTGAGAGGCTTCCACTCATCATTGTGGGTATACCTTCAGGTGACCCCCGTAATATGTGCAATCTCTACACCGATATAAACAAAGCAGGGTGAGTAACTTTTCCAATCTCAATGCGACCTGAGGTTTGACCCTTGTGTGAGAAGGGATTCCCAAAAAAAAATGTTACAAATGGAATTTGACACTCCTTATCACAAGATACTATTGTGTGTTTTGTTCTTTGGAGAGTGTGTCTCACTGCCTATTCCAAAGCTCTAGCCTAGCTAATGTTGGTGTAAAAGAGCCCTAGAAAAAGTTACTAGTTGAATTTTAAAATTGTGAAATATTATTAAAGGTTGTTGTTACTCAAAAGGAGATGGAAACGAAACCGATGTTGTGTGAGACTCTGACCCAACAATGCATAAATAAGAATGAATGATACAATTTTTTGTTCGATGAATCCTATTTACATGAGGGAAAGAGGAGTTTTCTGGAACAATGTGAACTGCAATGTATGATCTTCTCTAAAATGTAATATCAAACAATCATGAACAATGCATATTCTCTATTCGTTCTCTTTCAATACTTGAATGCCAATATTTTCGAATAAAAAAATTGCTTAAAAAAAAGAAAATGTTTTTTATTTTTTATTAGAAACCCAGTAACAGGGATGGAACTAAGAAAAAGTAAGCAACCAACAAAAAATAAATACAAAACAAACACCCAAATCGATCTTTCAATGAAGACAAAAATAACAAACTGACAAGACCAGTCTCTTCAAATGCACATGGGTAACAATTTTCCAAGTAATAAGCAATTGAAAAGGACAATTAATCTCAACTTTTAATATAATCAAAGTCTCCCAACCAAACAAGCACTCGGATTTAAAAATCGGAGATTATACCCTTGTTAAGAAAAGGTCAAGAGGTAAAAATTGAGAAAAAAATGAACAAGAAGATCTTTCGATTTCTGAAAACTAATCAGTCACAAGATTTGAAGTCAAGAAACATTCAATCACTGGCTAGAGAATTTCTTTCCAAACACACCAACCAATCTGGGCATCTGAAGGCACAAAAGACTTAAACCAAAATTTTTACAAGTGAGTTTGCAGTCTGACAGTGTAGTACAGTGCGAGAATTAAGGATTCTCGTAGGCCAGACAAAGGCAGGGTGTGAGAATTTTGCACTGAACTGAACACTGGGGTGCAAACCTCAGTTATTCTTGCAGGCTACAGAAAGGTACAGTGTGAGAAGGTCTGTAATCAAGAAAATTTTGGAAAAAAGGAAGAACGTTTGAGGGAACTTTTTGATCCAGGGAGTCTGTGAGGATCTCCTCAATACTCAGAGATTGATTGGGAATGAAAAAGGGTATGTCAAGAGAAAATGGCCAAGAAAAAACCACCAAAATGGGTTGTATCCCCAGTTGAGTCGCCAATTTTGTTATTGGATAAATCGATAGGTGTGGACACTAACAGATCTCCCTAGATCCACCTGGACAGGACAGGACAGGACTCTTTACCTAAGTTCCAATCATTGAATCTACTACTAAGGAGGAATGAGTGACATACCTTTATATCACTTCCTTAGGTCTCTATTGTTCCCGCTTCGCTCCAGTACTCTTGTGAAATAAGGTCCAAGACAACATAAACCAACCAAAGTGAAGATAGCTAAGTATATTCAATGTCAACCTATGCATATGATCAAGGAGTTACGCAATAAAATAAAAGTGATTTTATGGGAAAGGGACATGTTGTTGTATTATATTAAATGAAAGTAGAAGATACAACCGGATCACCTTGATGTCGCAAGATTCCTTTCAGTGACCCTTGATTCTAACACACACACTTGCTCTGCACTTGCATGAAGAAGATCCAATACAACTTGATAGACCAAATATATTCTTCAAGCTTCTATCCAAGCAGAGTTCTTCACACAATTATTTCACAAATTCTTCATTCAACCTTGCTTAACCTTTTCCATGAGAAACCTTGCAATATATAGGAGAAGGAGAGATAGTTAAATGGATGAGGATGATCCCACTAAATCTGAGAAGTCAGTAGGATGCCAACCATGTGAATGTCAACTCATTTACTAGAAGATTCCCTTCTAGAACCTTCATGACCTCTTCTATTTTCCAAGCTTAAAAACAGGTTCACACCCTATCTATAGAGCAGACTGTGAACAGTTTGCACCTTATCTATAGAGCAGACTGCGAACAGTTCGCACCCTAAGTGTGGGTTGCCTGCGAGAATAAAGGATTTTTGAACCCTATAACATAGGCAGCCTGCGAACTCATCTTAAAACGTATTTTTTGGAAGAAGATAGCAGCCACTTTTCTCAGGCAAAAAGTCCTTGTGGGAGCCTGAATACATCACTTATAGAGACATCACCAGAGTGACCAAAAGCATGTGTAAAAACAAGCCACCCAGGTCTTGAAGAAAGTGCAAGAAGTACTTGTAGAACAGCGTCGAGATGCAGAACAGGAAAAGATTTCTCTCCAAGCAAAGTTCGATGAAGAAAAATCACAGCTACAACAAGGAAAAGAATAGTTGCTCGCGGAGCAACTCGAAGTGAAAGAAGCGATCAGCAGAGAACTTCACTCTGTGACATTCATAGAAATAAAGGTAGAGGATCGAGTCACACAGCAAGTAGAGAAGCTCGCAAAATCTATCCAGTAGCTACAAAAATTCATAGCAAACTTAGAGCTTTGCATAGTGCCTAAGACTCCACAGGATGTAAGGGATCAAAGAGAAGCAACTGATTGAAGCATAGTTGGGAGAATAAAATCCCTTACTATGGAATGTAAGAAACTTACTGATCGCAGTGCCCAAACCTACAAGAAACTCACTGCGAATCAAGAACTGAAGGAACTGGAGTCATATCTCCAAGAGGTGAAGTATCAAGTCGAAACGATACAAGCATAGTTGAAGCCCCTGTCAGTTGTGGAAAGAATGAAGTGATCCCAGGAGAAGCGCACTTCCCAATAGAAAATCCACACTATCCAGAGTAGACTTGCGGAAGTAACTCAGAGGCTCCAACCTGTACAAGATAAGGCTTATCAATTGTTCACATAGGTCGAAGGTCGAGGAGAAGAATTGGAGCAGGTGGTCACTGCAGTTGAACAGTGCCTAGAGGGACCTATCAATGACATAGTCATCCAAGAGTTTGTTGAATAGGAGACCATGGCACAGAAACAAGTCAAAGTAGCTCGAGGCTTTCAAAGTAGAACTACCCAGATCAGAGTGACTCGGGACGAGTCACAGGTGAGTGTTGGGGGCATTTTGGCCCTTGACCAAGTTTTGCGAGATCCTTGGTCAAGTTTGACCTATTTTGGGACTTCAACAGCCTGTCGAAGGCGGAGTGCAAAATGAAGCAGAGATCGCAGTATCTCGTCCCCTTTTTTGGATTTGGGATTATGTAACGGGTATGGGATGTCAGCCCATGGGTTTATCCGTGTTTAGGCCTATTTTGTAAAGTATAAATAGATATCTAGGAAATGTAAGAAGAGAAGAGTTATGAATGGCTAAGTGTAATATCTATGTGATTGAAGGATTGTAAGTGTTATGTGCATATTGTGTGAGACCTGTAGAGCTACATGCAAGTAATTGTAAGAAGGCTTGGTGCCTTACCCTAGCTAGAAGAAGGAGGATCTGGCGGAGTTCGTGCAGATCTCATGTGTTCTGTGAAGTAGGATTTTGATGATATGTGTCTGTAAGAAGCTTGACAAAGATAATAAAGAAGAAGAGTTGGTGGGCGTAGCCCCAAGGTGGGGGTGAACCATGTATATGTTGTGTTGTTGTGCTTTGTGTGATGTATTGATGTGTTTATGTATTTACTTGCTAAGTGCTTTGATATAGATAGATATATCTGTTTATGCTTTGTGTTAATGATGTATATGGATGTTAGATCTGACCTATGTGAATGTGCTTAGTGCTTGAATATACTAGACCTAATCCACCTCTCTATGAAAAGTGCTTAGATACATCAGATCTGAATGAATGATGTGATGATTTGTTTTATCTGCGTAGTAGATAGTGGTTAAATATTCATGAGTTGTCAATGCTAAGTGCTATGTTAAGTATTACAATCAAATATTTGTGTCCCAGCTAAGGTTGCAGACACCTGAGTCCTGCAACCACCCCTGCCTCTACCTCGGGTGAGACTTCATCTTCTTCACAGGTGTTGCCGAAAGGGCCGGTAGTTAGGGTTTTTTTGGTGCATTATTGTAGCGTTGAACCCTGGGTCTGCCCATGTGCCAACATATTGTCACTCCAACAATTCCTACAGGAATCATCGCAAGCTACAGAAGGGTACAGAGAAACGATGTAGGATCGTCGCAGGATGTAAGTAAGGCACATTGCAATGTCATCGCCCTGGTCTACACAAGCAGGGTGTGATGATAAAGAATCATTGCAGGATGAAAATAGGACATAGTGCAACAATCTCTGAATATAAAGAAAATTTGGAAGAATGACAAAAAAATTCAAAGAACTTTCAAAACCAGGGAGTCAAGATGGATCACCCACAGACTAAGAGAATGAAATTGATCAAAAGAAGGTAGGATAAAAGAAAATAAGAAGAAAACAACCAAAATAAGTTGTATCCCCACTATGGTCGCCAATTTTTTTATCGGACAAATCGGTAAGTGAGGACACAAACTAATCTCCCTAACTTCCACAGGAAGCTAGAAAAAAAAAACAGAATACAAACTTCACCTTAGACTTCATTATCATATAAAATAGTTTAGAGAGAGAGAAATGACATACCCTTTAAATGACGCTTGATCCTCGCTAGTGTCATCCTTGTCTCTCCGTATTTGGATTTGTGGGATGGTGAACCTGTTAAGAATCACAAACCAACAAAGAGAGAGAACAAAGATATATGTATTCTAATGAATTTTATGTATAAGATCAAGGAGTTATACAAAAAAATTAAAGACACCTTTGTTGGTTAAATATTCTTCTATGCCATCTGAGTTATTAACCTAGGGCTCATATCTTTCGGGTTTCCATAAAAGCCTCTAAAACTATCAGCCCTCCTGGTAACCCAGAAGGCAACACAACACACAGAATGCGCTACACAGTCTCACCCGAGATAGCTTTAATGGGTGGCTGCAAGACTCAGGTGTTTACAGCCTAGGATTGAGTATGAGATATGAGAACTCGACCATTGAACCATTATTAGAAATGGTAAATGTAACATACTATTATTCAAAACTATGTAGTAATTTCAATAGCTTGTTCCCTCAGTATCATGACCAGTATTTCAACAAGAAATATAATAACTCATTCATTCATCAAGCATAAATAATCATTACTGAAAATAGGATAAATGTAGGAATGCATCCATCACATTACACAGATATTACCGTGTTTCACCCCCTCCTGGGCTATGTCCACAAAGATTTGTCTCTTGGCTCTCTTTTATTATGATAGTTTTGTATCTACGCATCGTGCGCTTACAACTCTCTGTTGGACAACTGAGAGGGGGGGGGTGAATCAGTTGTCAGTGAGCTTAAACAATTATGCTTCTTTTAAAAAATCTTTGTAGAAACATTGAATGATGATCACAATAATGCAAAGAAATAAACACAGGCACATTCAGCATCAGTCACATATATGAGAAACACAGAGACAGATATTTTCCAAGGAAACCCATGCAGGG
>SNQJ01S0087692.1:33685-52641 GCA_010110895.2 Picea sitchensis
AATCTTCCTGACACCTGTCATTACCTGGTTATGCCACGTGTCCCTAGCTGACGTGGTCTACTGTCGTGAGTTGGATCGAGGGTCTAGATCACATGTTGATCTGATGGTTCAGGTTCAGTCGGGATTTCTTTCATCGCGATTTCGGGGTTTCTGTTGTAATTGTTCAGAGGACTCGTGAAACTCCGACTCCCAATTAGTCGATGAAGCCCTCCTGTCGAGCTTCTCCCGGTGGCGCTCGATCGCTGCCACGCGTCCAAACGAATGGACGGTCCATATCCCGTCGGGATTTTGCGACTGCTCCTGTCCTAATGCACACGACCTCGAGAACTCCGATTTCCCGATGGTCGATATCTCGATGTCTGTCGGGACTTCTCTCCTCTTGTTCTCGGGGACTTATCCTTCATGCAACTTCCGCATATCTGACGGTTGTAGGCAACCCTGCACCAAATCCAACGGCTATCGCTGCGTTCGATTATTCACTGCTTTCGATCATTCACCTCTCTGAACTTGTCTTATGTTTTCCTGTCATCTTCACTGTTGCCATCAACACTATTGTACTTTCCATCAATGACAAGCATACGCTATCTGTTAAACATTTTCCAACACTCTCCTCAGATGGGTAAGATCTATTTGAGGAAAAATAGATCACACCAGGATCCTCAGCCTGCAATATAATCCTCAAGATCTACCTTCTCTCGTCTTCTCTCACTCAACATCTTACAAAACAGTTCATATAGAAAAATGTAAACCTGATTACTAACTAAGTCGGAACAAATAAAAAATTTGTGAACAACAACAACAACCTATAATGCCTCTGTATTGGTATTTATACATATTTGGCTCTTCATCCATTACAATACATTACCAAAACCCTAACCCTATCGACGTTAGGTCTTCCTCTCGTGCACATGATGTTCTTCCTTCCAGCTCTCCCTTTCCTTGTGCACGCTTTCTTGCATGCACGTGTGTTGTGTTCCCCTCCAGTTATTTCTTCACTCTATGCACACTTTATTTCCCCACGATCATACTTCTTTCCACTTCGGCATGCTGCCAACAGGCCCCCAACACTAACATGTGGCTCATCCTGAGCCACCTAATCCTTTTGAGCTTTCTCGATCTCCTTGGTGATCGTATGGAACTCATCCTTGAGCTGTGTTGCTTGTGTTTGTGCCTGCACGGTCTTCTCCTTGATTGTGTCCACTACCTGGACTGCAACTTTGTTGGTGATCAATCCTGCACATTCTGCCTGGGTCTATGCTATCTGTGTCTTAGCTTCCTCTGCCTATGCTAGGACTTCTGCTACCCACTCTTGCAATGGTTCCATTTGATCTTGTCACTCTTGTTTCTAGGTTTGCGCAGTGATTAGTTCTGCCTGCAATCTCTTTATGTCCTGCATCCCTTTGATGTGTTCTATGATTGCTATTCTCTTTTGCTTCTGCTTGAGATCTTGGATCGCGACGTTGATCCTTTCTTCTTCCATGTCCCATTTGTGGACTTGTTGATCCTCCTCCAACCTAGTCCAAAGTTGCGCTTCTTTATCAAACAAGTTAGTTGTTGTGCTAACCTATTTCTCTATCTCCTGCAGCTGCGTTGTTGCTTCCTTCTTCCTTATATCCTTTATTGTTGGTGGAGTGGTTGGTATGAGTTATTCTCGAAGAACCTTGATCTCCTTCTGGTATTGATTAATTGCCTGCACAATTCGATCAATCTTGTCTGTTGTTGTGATTTCCTCACTCTACGCGACCTATGGAATATTCTCATAAGTTCCTGCCACTTTCTGCTCCAATCCTTTTATGTGCTCCCTTTCCTCCTAGGTATCAGATTTATCCTTCTCATATACTATTTCCAGTGCATCTCGCTTCTTTGTTGTCTGCTTCAATTCGGTCAAGTCTTTGCATGCGCGAGATTGTACCTCATGGATTACGCTTACTTGCAACCTATGTAGCACTCTTGATGGTATCCTTGTCAACACAAGTTGGATTTGGCTTAAGTCTTTCAAGGGTGTCTGCCCCACAATTTTGTCCATGTGCAACATACTAGGGTCGATGTGGAATGTTACGTGTGGCTGCAGTATTTCCTGGACTGACTCTAGTTCTTCTTTTTGCACTCTTCCTTCTATCTATGATGTTGATGGTTTGATTCCCTTGTTGCTTGTTGTCGGCCTTCCTCGATCTTCTTGATGATCTACCGCATGTCTTCCATCTCCCCTTGGATCTTGTCCCTGTGGCGTGCAACATGGTCGAAATCCTCGGATAAACAATCTTGGATCATTCTGGTGATCATTTCCCCATCATTATTCATGATCATATATTCTGGCGGTGTTCTTTGTGTCTTTGACTTCTTGCACGTGCCTCCTGTCTACGTGGTTGGCCTCTTATTTCCCCTTAGTTCCTGTGTGTCAGGATTTTCTATTGTCTCTTGTGCGGGCTTGACCTATTGTTGTTGGTCATTGGCTGACTGCGTACTCTCCTTCTTCCCCTTCTAGGTCCATGTCTTCTTTGGCCCTTCATTTTTCTGTGTTGTCTTGCCTTGGCCCATTCTTGGTCTCTTGGGAACTTTGATTTCTAGAGGCTTCTTTTCTCCCTGCTTTGCCTCTTATGTTGTTGTTCTTTTGGGTACTTCCTGGGTAATGGTTGGGATTCTCCATTCATCGACCCATTCGTTGATGACCATGTCAATGTCGCCCTCGGTTATGCAGTAGCACATCTTTAGCCACTATTTATCTGGATCCCTCCTTGCATGTATCCACATTGCGTGTCGTGTGGCCTGGAAAGTGGTGATGTTTGCATATCATGCGACAGCTTCTGGTGTGATTCACCACATCTGGGATATGGCTTCCTGTAGGTTGCATAGGTACCCTTCGAAGATGGATCTATTTATCCTCTTGTGACTAGCGCTCGTCGTCACATTTAGTAGTGAATACCTCTTTCCCTGGTTTGGTTTGGGTCTGGTACAAAATGTTACATACCTTAGTTCCCTCCAACCCATAAAGGCTTTGAGCGTGATCAACCATGAGTAGTGAAACTATGTTCCTATATCCTACACATCCTTCCAGTCATCCAGGAATAATTTCAAGAGGTATGGTGCCCAACACATTGAGGTGCCTTCTGTGCACTAGGCTGCAACTGCAACAACTCCAACTAGGAATTCCTCCCTGCGAAATTTTCTTAGCACCTTGCAGGCTAATACTTTCACACCCAATTGTGTGGATGCATCGTTGATCCTCTTGATGATGATCCCTCTTGTCCCCCTTTCGGTGTCATACTTCTTCTTCATCTCTTCTGCTAGGAATTTCTACTTGGTTTTGTCATCCAGAAACAACGCGGGATCCATTCCCCGAATTGTTAACCCTGTTATGTTTGAAATAAGTTCAATGGCTATGGGGACAAGCTTGTCGAGCCATATATTCACTCCACATGTGACTGCTAGTAGTTGTTTGATGCATGCGGTTTCATGCTGACCTCTACCAAAATGTGGTAAGTCCAACAGACCTAAAATTCACATTTTATGTAGCCCAGCTGCCCACTGGAGTGGTTGCTCGATCTGTTCGCCAACCCTATTTGTGCCCATAGTCTTGATAAAGAACCTCTTCACAAGTTCCAGAAACTTGGCTTCGTCTGCTACATCATGGTCAGAGTATTTGAGTTTCCCAATATGACTCAGTAGCTCTGGTCCTAGCTGTACCCATTCTGGTATGCGTGGTAGAATGATTTATGCTACAGGTTTCTTGCGAGGTGACCTGGGTATCTGTATCTTGTCTTTCTTCACTAGTGGTGGTTGGATTAAAGTTCCAGTGGCTTCCAATTGTTCCTTTGTATACCATTCCAGCCAAGCCAAGACATCTTCAACCATCTCCCCTGTTTGGTGGTCTGAGATGGTCGTTTGAGACTCATCTAGCTCAACTGTTGTTGTCAGCTTTAGTGTTGTGCCATTGACTTTCAGAGTTGCCTCTGTATGCTTTGCTTGCATCTCCTTTATGGTTTCTGCTTCTTGGTTCTATGGCTCGTGCGTCATTGCTGGCATATCTACATTAATGGCCTCTGTTGTTGGCCGTTGAATTTCCTCAAGTATCGGCATTGATTGTACTGGTATCATCTCTGGGGATGGGATTTCATTGACATTGACGATCTCCGATGGTTTCTATTAACCTTCTTCGGCCTATCCTCATGACCTAGTTTGAACTCTGGTTTTCCTGGCGTCTGGTTCACTTTTTCTTGCTTAGGTGGTGCCATGGTGGTGAATGTTAAGTGTCTGTTGCATTCAAGCAGTCTCTGTGATCTATATAAACTCACATTGTGTTCTTTATCCTCTGTTTCTCTGCGTCTATTCTCTTTTCATGAATAGACTATTGGCTCCCTTGCCCGTGTAATGTATGGATTTCCCATGAAGCTTGTCGAGGATGCTTCCTTGATTATGGGTTTAATGCACCTTGATTACCGGTTCAATGCATCTTTGGTAGTTTCGTACTTTCCATTACTCCTCCTATGCCATGTTTTGTTGGCGTGATTAATGTGGCATCCCATAGGTCCTTGTCATCCTTTAATTCTGCCTAGTGTTGTCCTGTCATCCTGCTTTTTTCACCTCTGCTTTTTCCCGCTTGTTTCCCTTTGGATGTGACCATTGTCTTTCTCCTCACCATGGTTTTGTTTCTACTTTGTGTGGCTTTTATGCCTTTGGCACCCTGCGCCCTCTTTGGTTTTGTTTCCTTTTTCGTTCTTTTTCGATTTTTTTTGTTTTTTTTTATTGTGCGATGGATGGTCGACTGTCTTTGTACACCTTCAGTTGGCTCCCATTAATCATCCCTCTAAGTTCTGCACCTGATAAATCCCTTAAATATACAACTCCTCCATCTGTGACATATTTTACTTCGTATGGTCCTAACCAATGCATTATGAGATTTTTCGTGTGCTGAAATGATTTGTTGTTGTACATCAACACAAGATCTCCTTCCTTGAACATTTTCCTCTTGATGTGTCTATCATGCCAAGATTTGCCTCTTTATTTTTGAAATTATTGGTGGAATCCTGCCAAGATTCGGTCTTCCTCCATGGTCAGTAAATGATTCAATCTCTCTTGTACTGTGCCTCGTTCTGTCATTTGTGTGATTGCTGCTACGCGCAAGCTTGGTACTAAAAAATCTAATGGCACCACTGCTTCTTGGCCATAAACCAGTTTAAATGGCATGTGCCCCGTCAACTTTTTTCACGTAGTCCTGTATGCCCATAATATTGTTGGTACTTTAAGGTCCCAGTCATCCCTGTTGACGTTGCAAATCTTCGTCACCGCGTTCTCCAGAATTTTGTTAAAGGCTTCCACTATGCCATTTGCCTGTGGATGATATGGTGTGTTATTCTCGTGATGGACTTCAAATTATTAATTCATAGCGTTGATGGTACTGTTTATGAAGTGTGTGCCTTGGTCGCTCATCAAAATTCTCGGGCACCCAAATCTAGTTATTACTTGTTCAAATAGAAAATGTGTTGTTGTTTCTACGCTGCAATCCTTCACTGGTGTGACTTCCACTCATCTTGTTAAGTATTCTGTAGCAATGATAATGTATCGAGCCCCTGTTATTTTTGTTGGTGGGTTTATTGGTCCCACAAAGTCTATTTCCCACTTGTCAAATTCCTGTAACGTTACTTGTGGTCGTAATGGTATCCCGTCCCTTCTGTTGGTTTTTCCTACCCTTTGACAAACATCACATGTTTGACAGTATTCCTTTGAATCTCTGTGAATCGTTGGCCACCAAAGTCCTATGCATAATACCTTCTACGTGATATCTTTACTTGCATAATTCCCTCCTACTATTCCCTTATGGGATTCCGCTAAAACTCTTGGTCTTTCGTGCTCTAACACGTATCTTTGCAAGATGCTATATGCGCCCATTTTGTATAGGTGTCCTTCAATTAGTTGATAGTCGATAGCGCGAACTACTAGGTCTTTCTTCTATGCGGTGTTATATTCTTGCGACGTAGTACCTCTACTCAAATACTAAATGATATCTGTGAAGTATTCATCAGCAATCTGTACTGAGAATAATTGTGCATCCGGAAAGTTATCTTCTAAGTTTGTAGGTTCTTCTCCATTTGTGACCCTTGAGAGGTGATCAGGTCCTGCATTCAATTTTCCTGGTTTGACTATGACTTCAAAGTCAAATTCTTGGAATAGTAGTAACCATTGAAAGATTCTCCCCCCCAACGTTGGTTTGTTCACTAGGTATTTCAGGGTTGAGTGATCTATGAACATCTTAAAGTGTTTTCCCAATAAGTAATGTTGGAACCTTTGAAGTACGTAGACCATAGCTAGGCCTTCTCTTTTGGTCGTGTTATAGTTCTGTTCGGAGTCTGATAACTTTCTCGTTGCGAATTCTATCGGGTGATCCAAGTCTCCCACTCCTGGCTACGCTAATATAGCTCCAATTCTTATCGTCGATGCGTCTACATGGACGTGGAATGTCTTCTCCCAGTCTGGAAATACTAGTATCGACGCGGTGACCATATTTTCTTTCAGGGTATCCAAACCGTGTTGACACTTATCGTTCCACTGCAAATTTGTATCATTTCTTAACAAATTCTCCATCGGTGCAGTGATCTACACATATCCTTTGATAAATTTCCTGTAATAACCTTTGTGTCCCAAGTCGCTCTTAGCTGACAAACTGCTTTTGGTGGCAATAAGTTAACAATGATTGTGATCTTTGTAGGATCTACTATCAAACCTTGTTTGCATACTATATGACCTAATAGTATCCCAAACGGTGTTCCAAATATACATTTCTTTATGTTTCGTGACATCTGACACTATCTACATATTTCTAACATCAGTCATAAAAATTCCACATGGTTTTTCAATAAACTATAGACTGTCCAATCATCCAGGTATACTTCGAGAAAGTGGTGGATGAATTCCTTAAACGCAGCAATGACTACTCTGGAAAATATCGTTGGTGCATTCTTCAGTCCAAATGGCATGACTGTGTATTGGTAATATCTCCATTATGTCGCAAATGTGGCCTTGTATTTGTCCTCCTGTGCTATCTTAATCTGATGGTAGCATGAGAATCCATCAGTGAATGAGTAACCTTCATGTCCGCCCATGTTCTCTAACACTTCATCTGTGAATGGTGTAAGGAATGGGTTGTGTAGGCATGCATCGTTCAACTTCCTTAAGTTGACGCATATCATGATCACTCCTTTCTTCTTATCCTGAACTACCATCAGACTTATCCATTCTGACTCCTCAACCAGTTTGATGATGTCAACTTCGAGCATCCTCTCGTTCTCAGCTTTGACTTTCTGTTTATATATTGGGTTCAACCTGTAGGGTCATTTTCTAATAGGTCTCGCTTCAAGTATCTTAATCTCTCCCAATTCTCCTACTATACCCTTCATCTTTGTAAAGGTTGTGGGAAACAAGTCGTTGTATTCATGCAACAACTATGTGATGCTTTCTATTGTTTTCTCATCCCAATAGTCTCCAATGCTGGCCATTTTGGGATGCTCGACTCTCCCAATGTTAAATTTATTTACTTTGATTGGTGCATAAATGACTTATGATTCTATGGGTGGGCCTTCCACCTCTCTTTTTCCTTCTACTTCTTCAATCTTAATGTCACACGGATCATCTTCGTCCGGTGCTTCCTCTCGTACATTATAGCATGAAAACAGTGCCTTAACTATCTATTTATTTCGTTGTTTCTCTTCTGTGATAACTTTTATATCTGGTTATGTGATAAATATTAATCCTCTTATATGTTTTAGAGATGCATATATTTTGGGGTTTTCATGTTCGAATGAAAATGTGAAGGTAAAATTATGTTGCAATGTCGTCCATATCGTAGTTCCTTTGCGAAACTCCTGGTCTATATACCAGTTCATTGGTATTCCCTCTAGAGTGTGTATGAAGTGATGAGGTCATTCCTCTGGGGGTGTAATTTTCCATAGCGTTCTAAATGCCTCCACGTGTTTTGTTGGTTCCCCATGTCCATCGTACTTCTGTTGTTTGTTTTTTTTTTTGTTCTGCGCCAAACCTTATGCGCAGTAGCCTCTTACATTGGTACCAATCTGTGATGGTATCCTTGTGTGCACCCCACCATATTGCAGTCGTGGCCTTGAGTGCTAAATCAAGTGCTAACAGTCTTTGGTTCTCTAACATTGTGTCTTCATATTGTGTCAAGAATGTTTCCAAATCATTTATTCCATGGAAACTAGGTGGTTCTTTGATTTTTGTGCCTACCCATCTTACTGTGCGGTATATTCTTACACATCTTCTCATGGATACTTCGTGTAGCCTTTGTTGCCAGTTTTCTAAACCAGTGTCTGAGTCTGTTGCACATGAAGTAATGCTCCTCCAAATGAGTACCCCATCTGCAGTTGGGTTTACGTAATCCTCACCGTGCACAATTGTTCTGTATAACTGGTCGATTTCCTCTAGGTCTAGGCAAGTAGGTTCTACAAACATATCCCCTTCAAATGGGTCTAATGGCTCGATAACGATGTATTCTCCTGAATCAAATGTCATTTTATTGGTCTTCAAATTGATTATGGAATGGTTGTCAAACGCCCAATCTAGACCAAGAAACGTTAGGTAAGGTGTTGTGTCATCTACTATTTCAATGACTTCGAATTATGCTTTAGTGCGCACTCCATCTAGGTTGACTGTCACTCCTTTCAGTCTACCTATTGGTAAGACTTTGTGTTGGTTTTCCAATTTAAATTCAATAGGTGAGTATCCTAATGTCATCTCTCCCATGCACTGCCATGTCTTCTTTGGTAATACATTAACTTCAGATCCTATATCCAGTATAATGTCTCCCATATTGAAATCCCCAATATTAGCATTCATTCTAAAATCCCTACTTGTTCTTCTTCTAGTGTGCAGGTGATTGACTGTCTTTGGTTCTAGATTTCCTTTTGTCTCAATGCTACATTTTTCTAGTATGTTTTGCAATATTTTCACAGATGATGGATCACTTAATACCTTTACACATGATTTCAGAAATCCTTTGATTGTACTTACTTTTCCCATGGGTTGCATCCCGTTGGTATTATCCAATGATGGAGGCATCTCATATTCTGGTGCTTCCTTGTTATGTTGCGCATTTGAAGTCAACGTTATGTCTTCCTTCTAAAATTCTTGTCTGGATTCTTTAAAGATGTCTTTTTCCTTTTGCACGTCGAACTACTTCCTTGGTTCAATGTTCTTCTTTACCCATTGATTCTGCGCTAGTTATTGTCAAACTGCGTCATGTCCTGTTTTAGCTCCTCCGTAAGTAATGATATTGATGTTTCGCCCTTCATCCCTTTCTTCGATTGAGATCCACTGAATCTTATGGTTGTTCTAGTTCCTCTTTTCCTGGATCTTTACTAGTAGTGTCATACATTCTTTTGTGTCATGATCTAATGCGCGGAAATACGTACAAGTCATTGGTGGAAGCAGATACTCCCTTGCATAATGTCCCAGTTGTTGACAATTGTAACATGTGACTAGTCCTCTACCTCGTCCGAAACCTCCTCTGGCTCAACCTCCTCCTTTGTAGCCTGCTCGATCTCCTCGCGACGCGTTATACTGAGGTTCTTGATTATACTTCACAGTATTGTACCGAGGATGTGTCGTATTGTACTACGGTTGCGCAGTATTATACTATTGTTGCGCAATGTTGTGTGGAGTTGGTACTTGATTGAACTGTGGCATTGCTTGCCCACTCATCATTTATGCATGTACTCTATATTCATATGATGTCCTTTCTCGCATCAGCTCCATAGTTCTACAATCTTTGTCATCGTGGCCCACTGACTTGCAAAAGGTTCAATATGAGATCTTTGGGATTGTCTGGTATTTCTGCATCATCGTGTAGTGATAAGGGTTGTGACCCAGTTTCTTCCAGATTTCGAACCATAGTCCTCCTGGTGGCAATAGATTTGGGATTCTTGTTGCCATATATTGTGTGAACGTTGGACATTCATTCTTGTGGTGTCCTTCTATACTGCATGTGGTACACCAAAAAGCTTCTCGTTTGTCCTTGTTCTTATTTTGGTTCAACTGAAATGTTAGATTCTTCAAATCCTCTTTTAGTTCTTCAATAACTAGGTTTGTCTGTTGGTACTAGTTTTCTTCCAGTTGCAAGGCTGCCTGCAGAACCTCTGCCTTCGTTTGAATTTTTTTTTGTTGTAAAGGGTATTTTAAGTGTGGGAGTAGTGAATTGAAAAATAGGTGTCGATGTTGCATCTCGGTCATGAGATATTTTAGCTTTCCCTTCAGTCGCTTGAATCTTTGATCAATATCCCATACAGACTCTCCTGGTTTCTATCTTATTTCGGTCATATAATTCATGTACTGATCCTCTTATCTTGGCTTTTGGAACTCATTTATCAGTAACTTCTTAATGTATGTCAGTGTCCTT
Source organism: Picea sitchensis (assembly GCA_010110895.2). Classification (NCBI taxonomy): domain Eukaryota; kingdom Viridiplantae; phylum Streptophyta; class Pinopsida; order Pinales; family Pinaceae; genus Picea; species Picea sitchensis. The sequence goes on from SNQJ01S0087692.1 coordinate 44,088, forward strand.
GTCATCCCAGGGGAATTGTTTGTCTCTAGACTCATGTACCAGTCTAGTGCACGGTCTCTTAGTGTAATAGCTAGCTACGCAAGTTTAGTATCTTCATCAGTGATCTGTTTTGCTTCCCAGATCTTTTCACAAATGAACAAATGTTTCTCAGGGTCTTATGCTTCTTCTCCTCGAAATTCTGGTAATCTGATGGTGGGATCGTGTCCTTCCATCCCGAATGTTGAACTAATACCTCCGCGCGGTGTAGATACCTGACTAGTGCTACCTGAATTGGCTCCTCCAGTTTTTGTTCCTTGTGTAGATGTACTTCCTACGGTTTGACTACTTCTGAACTTCGGTTGTCTAAATGGTGGTGTTCTCTTTGGTGTATTAGTCGCACATGGGTTTATGGGTTCCACACTGAAATTAATATGGATAGGATGGTTGCCTTCTCCTCACGCTCTTGGACCTCTCGTCTTCCTCTCATATGTTGCCCGCAATATTTCCTCAATCTTCTCCACAGCCAAGAGATCCTCTACCTCTTCCTCATCACTCGCCAAGCCTTCCCTCACGGCTATGGCTCTCTTCTTAGTATTCACCTTGTATTGGTAGGGTACTCTGCTACACGTCTTTCTTGTTGACGCCAAGATCCACTTGATCTAGTCATCATCCATCATGATTGGATCCAAGAGTTCCTCCTTCTCTCCCTTATCCTTTTTTCCTTCCATTTCTCATCTTTCTGTCAGTGCTTCCCCCCTTCCCCCATGCACGTAGGGAAGTTTAGTTTTCTGTTTCCATTATCATTACACCTTTTTTATATAGCAGTATATTAATAGAAGTATACAGTGATCGAATGTACCTTCCTCGAGGTCCACCTAGAAATTATTTCTCCAATGTGTTGTATGACTTCGTTGTTTCAACTGCAAACTTTGTTATAAATCCTGCCACAATATTGTCAAGCCAAAAGTCTACTGCGTGGGTGAACTTGTTGTTCACCTATTGTAACTACTCAAGTTGTACTTAGGTCCAATATAATTGTCGAATCCGGTTTGTCACGTGGTTATCCTTCAACCTTAGTATCCACTCCTACAGTAGATGCAGAAAATCACAGAAAAAGACTTCATGCAAATCAGTAAACAAGTATTTCTCAAGATATTTGTGAGGTGTTATTCTAGGGTTTCTATTGTCTTTTTGTGAAAACTCTATCTCTTTTGTTTTCAACCAGATTTGATCTCTGATTTTGTGGGATTCCACGGTCTCAACATTCCCTTCTAATGGTGCATTGGTCTCTGCCCTAACCTTTTCTTAATCTACCTCTGACAAATGTTTGACTTAAATTATCTACTCAGTCCTCTCTTGTTCCTACCAACGGAAACAGAACCATTTGTTGGTTATATATTCTTCTATGCCATCTGATTTATTGACCCAGGGTTCATATCTTTTGGGTTTCCAACAAAGCCTCTAAAACTATCGGCCTTCCTAGTAAACCAGAAGGCAACAGAGCACACAGAATGCACTGCGTAGTCTCACCCGAGATAGCTTTAATGGGTGGCTACAAGACTCGGGTGTTTACAGACTAGGATTGAGTATGAGATATGAGAACTCGACCATTGAACCATTATTAGAATTGGTAAATGTAACATACTATTATTCACGACTATGCAGTAATTTCAATAGCTTGTGCCCTCAGTATCGTGACCAGTATTTCAACAAGCAATATAATAACTCATGCATTCATCAAGCATGACAAATCACTACTGAAAAGAATATAAAGATAGGCATTCATTCATCACATTACACATATATTACCGTGGTTCACCCCCTCCTGGGATACATCGACAAAGATTTGGCTCTTAGATCTCTTTTATTATGATAGTTATGTATCTACCCATCGTACACTTACAACTCTCCTCAGATGGGTAAGATCTATATGAGGCGAACTAGATCACACCAGGCTCCTCATCCCGTGATCTAATCCTCAAGATCTACCTTCTCTCATCTACTCTAGATCAACAACTTACAAAATAGTTCATACAGCAAAATTTAAACCCGATTAGTAACTAAGTTGGAACAACTACAAAATTTGTGAACAACAACAACAACCTATAATGCCTCTATATCGATATTTATACATCTTTGGCTCTTCATCCATTACAATACATTACCAAAACCCTAACCCTACTGACGTTAGGTCTTCCTCTCATGCATGTGTTGTTCTTCCTTCCAGTTGTCGCTTTCCTTGTGCACGCTTTCTTGCATGCACACGTGTTGTGTTCCCCTCCATCTGTTGCTTCGCTCTCTGCATGATTTCTTTCCCCATGATCATCCTTCTATCCACTTTGTCCTGCTGCCAACAACCTTTATAGTGAAGAAATGTATTGTTGCATCATATTAAATGGAAGTGGAGAATACAACCCATGCCTTCATGTTGTAAGTTCCCTTCCAATGGATCTTTTCTCCAACACACACACCTTTTCTCTAATGCCTTTGATGAAGAAGATCCACAATATGACTTAGAGAGATAAAGAAAATCTATCTCCAGTATAATCTATGGCATAATTTTTCATGCATAATAAAGCCTTAGCAAAACCTTATCCTATTCCATAAGAGATCCCTCTTTATATAGGGTGGAAGAGGGATGGATGAAGAGATTAGGATGATCCCACTAAATCAGAGAAGCAAGTAATATCCAAACCAATCGGAGGCCACCTCATATTCTAGAAGATTCCCTTATAGAACATTCATGAATTTTGACTTTTCCCTTGTTTAAGCATCGTTGCACCCTATGCACAGGAAGCCTGCAATGACACCATAGTCCAGCTTTGGTGCAGCATCTGACGATCAAGAATCATCGCACCCCAAGCATAGAGTAGGGTGTGATGATCTCCCTTGTCATAATTTTTAAGGAAGAAAAGGTACACCACTTTTCTCATGGAGAAAGTCTCTTTTAATGTTTTCAGGGAACATGGAAGTGAGTTATGAACATGTCGTCAGTTGATCACTGGGGTGACCAAAATAATGTATAACACATACCCAACCAAGAGGATAAGGCTTTGGATGTATTTTTGTTTCAAGACCCATTTTTTTGACAAGTGTCTTGGATATTAAGTTAATTTGGTAACCCGGATCAAAAAAAGTATCAATATTAATATGTTTAGATACAACCCTTATGTGAAATAATTCATTCCTCTTTCTTTCATCATCATGAGATTCATTAGTGGAACTTGAACTAGCATGAAGGGAATCTTTACCTTGTACTCCAACCGATGTGATCTTTTCCTCATCTCCTGAATCAGAACCAAGATCTTGTTGTACTATAGCAACGGTCTTTGTCTTCCCCTTTCCACCGAACTGCTTTGGTTTCTTCTCCAAATTTAGTTTCCAATAGTGCCCATCGTCATGTCCATCTTTCGTCCAATGAGTGCAATATGGATTTCCTTCTCCCTTATTTGTAGTAGCGGTATTTTTGTCCCTCCTTTTAAACTTTCCTTTAAAATGATTATGTGGGAAATTAGAGGGATTCTTTGTGGGATCGTCTTGAACATTCATTCCTTTGTTTTCAAGGTGAGTGGCTTGCACACAAACTTTATCAAGACTAGTGGGGTTAAACAACAGTAAAGTATGAAAAATATAACTGTGAATTGCACCAATATAGTTCATTAAAGTTTCATAAGAATCTAAAGGAATGTTTAGTCCAAGTTCTTTCTTCCTAAATTCTTCCATGAAACTTTGTATTGTTTGACCTTTACTTTGTCTTAAAGTTTTCCATTCCATCATTTCTTTATGTAAATAAACCAGTGGATAAAATTGCTTCCTTATTGTTGATTTAAATTCTGACCATGAGGAAAGAATATTACCACACTTACTTATGTCCTAAAGCTTTCTCTCCCACCATACGAGAGCAGTTCCTTCCAACCGAAGAGATGCCAATTGCACGTTTAATTCATCTTCATCAATCTACTGTACAAGACAATATACTTCAACCTGTCAAATCCAATTAACTATATTTTCGGGATTAGCATCTTCATTAAGCATAGGTAAAGAAAACTTTACATCAATCTTTAATATTGGTTTCTTAAAAAAGGCTTTATGACTAGCATTAGAATGATGAGAGGAAGAAGAGATAGAACTCAATGGTGAAAATGGAGGCTTGAGGGGGTCTCCTCCAGCGTCTTGATTCACTAAAGCATTTTCATATTCTTGTGTTTCTTTTTTCTTCCCTTTATTCTTCATCCTCTTCTCATAGTCTCCATACATTCGCTTGACCATTTATGACATATGATAGAAGACCATATGGAATTTTTTCTCATGTTCATCACGCTTGTCCTCTTCATCCATTTTCTTCCTTCGGGATGCACAACTAATCTTTGGTTTGAAATTCTTAAGTGTTCCTTCACCCTGTTTATGCTTGGCCCTACTAAGCATTCACACTCAATAACTCAAGTCAAATATGACTGCTCTGATACCAACATGATCCATGATATTTTCATCGATGTGACTTATTAAAGAATTGTATTAAATGAGCATAAATTTAAGTGCACCATAAAGAAGGAAAAACTCAATAATAAAGAGACATAAGCATCAAATCTGAACACAAAAACTTGATAACGGAGTTTGTCCCTGATGGACTACGTCTCTGGGTTCTGCTCTTAAATGGGTAGGCCTTTTTATTAACTCAACAAAAGAAATTGGAAAAATTACATAAGTATACCTCATTCTAGAATTAAGTTGCATAAGTTTTTCTCATATTAGAAAACAAACAACACCATTGAATTCTTGGCATTGAATTACCCAAAAATGACTGTCTTGACACCTCAATATGACTATGGCACTCCCAGGACCATGAGAAATCTTGTCTCGGTTTCCATGCCTGCAACCTACAATTAATTCTCTAAAATATTCCTCGCAAAATGTGTTTGGTCGTACCATCGAGCGCCCTCTCCCATGCATTGACAAACTCTGTTTTTAAATTAAAAGGCTGGTGGATTGAACAACATGGCCTTTTTTCCCAATGATTATTGGAGGCTATATTAAAAAGTTGGTTGGGGAGGTCCCGGGGTCAAACCCGCGTGCCTCTCCCTTTTGGCTAAAATTTATAACAAATTCCATAAATGGCACTAACCATTACCAAGCTTAGAGGATCCGTCGTTTATATTTTTTGAAGTCATATACAATGGGGTCGACCACCATATTTGGTGGAACCTCCGCCAAATTTGGTGGACCGGCCTTTTTAATTTTGCAATTTCAGTTACAGACCCTCATTAGGCATTTACCACACAGTCACTACCACGCCACCTCCTACCTGGTCAGCTTTCCACATCACCTGTCAGGTGGTTTTATGGATGTTTCATCCTATACGACCTGCCATGTGGCACTTTTCCATTGGTCCACATACCGACTAGAAAATGCCAAAAATGGGTGACACGTGGGAGCTTCGGGTGCTGCCATGTCATCATGACACGTGTCGAACTCTAATTGTGCCACGTACCCAGTACGAACACTGACGTCACTTGTACTGATGTTGATTTTGGTAGTACGAATGCTGACTCATCCCTGTTGACTGGGCTAGGTTGACCAAAATGTTGATTGTGAACATCTTTCGATATGTAACTTAGTTTGGCGAACTGTTTACGTCGTTGGAAACCTTGTGACGTGCTCTTCACGATGATGCCAATTTTGTTAAGTTTAGAGGACTTTGAATTTTTTCCTTTTCTCCACCTGTTGAGGCCATTCTGAGCTTTGTGATGAACTTCTAAGAATTTTGAGTTATCCTTAGGCCTCCCTAGATCCTTTCGGATCACTCCAATAAATCATGGATTTTCTATTGAATTGTTGTTTATCCCATCAATTCCTCATAACATTACTAATTGGAGGGTGTTTAATGATGATCAACATATTATTCAGTTTCTAACCAATGAAGTTACTTTCAAATATGTAGTAATCAATGATGAAGAACAGACGAAAACCTTACAAAATTGCCAAGATGAAATGAAAGATGTTAAGGGAAATTTCATTCCAAATATGGTATTAACAATGGAGAATTTGTAAAATCTACAGAGTAGATTTTGAGGATCTATTAATTTCAATGCCAACAACTCTTCCATGAATTATAAATTGGTTAATTTGGGTATTGTTGAAAATCCAAAAAATATTAACTTGGAACTTATTGTTCGCCAACTGAATGACAAGCTTACATTTTCTTATTTAGATGGTATATGGATGTGTTTTCTTAGTATTATGATTATTTAAAGGCCCATGACACTAAAATTATACAAGATCTCATTCCCTTGGAGGAAGGTGTCAAACCAATGTAGAAAAAGTTGAGGAAAGTGCATCGAACATTGGAACCATTGATCCAAAAGGATTTGAAGAAATTGATAGATGCTAAGATTATTTTTAAAGTTAGAATTTTTGAATGGGTAGAAAATATGGTTTCAGTTAAGAAAAAATCAGGAGAAATCAGATTGTGTGTAGACATGTAAAATTTGAATAAAGCATCAAACAAAGACAACTACCCTATTCCTCCCATGGAACAAATCTTCCAACTAGTATTAGGTTTTTAATTTTTTTTCACTTCTTGATGGTTTATCAGGTTATAGTCAAATATTGGTGGTAGAAGAATATAGGCTTTAGAACCGATTTCATATGAAATGGGGAATGTTTTTCTGTCAGCAGATTCCTTTTATATTAATCAATGTCATAGCTGCGTTTTAGTGAGCCATGGACATATCCTTCAAGGGTCCAATAAATCAAAGTTTAGTGGTTTACCTTGATGATATAACAATTTATTCAAAAAATAGGACATACCATGACACACCACTTGAAACATATTTTTGAAAGATGTTGAAAGTATGACATTTATGTCAATCCAAAAAAGAGTATCTTCATAATTTTAGATTACAAACTTCTTAGTTACATTATTTCAAAAGATGGGATTATGACTGATCTAGAAAGAACAAAAGCTATCACATAGCTTCCAATGCCCATTAACATGAAGGCAATGTAATATTTATTTGGAGAAATATACTTTGTTAAAATATTTGTGCCATAATTTGTTGAAACCATCAAGCCTTTACAAAAAATAATAAAAAATATGGTGTTTTTAAGTAGACATATGTTTAGAAAGAAGCCTTTGAAAAAATCAAAAATAATAAAAAATATAGTGTTTTTAAGTGGACATATGTTTAGAAAGAATCCTTTGAAAAAATCAAATTTGCAATTGCAGTAGCTTCAACATTACATAGCCCATATTTTAGTGCATAATTTTTGCTATATACATTTGTGCCTAACCATTCCCTTGCAACAATGCTCACATAAAACAATAAGCAAGGGGATGAGAACCCAATCTCATTTATGAGAATCGGTTTAAAGGGGGCTTAACTGAATTATCCAGCCATTGATAAACAATCCTTTATAGTATTTAAGGTTATTAAATAGTTTAGAACTTATATTTTAAAAAATCATACCAAATTAATTGTGCCTCACCCAACAGTTAGATCTTTATTTATCCAAAAAGAATCAAGTGAGACAAGAGAATGTTGGATGGATGCCATACATGAATATGATTTGGAATTTAAACCTAAAAAAATAGTTAAAGATCAAGGTCTATGTAAAGAGGTAGTAGAGGCACTAGACACAACTGAATTTCCTAAGTAAGGATGGGAAAATAAAATTTCACGTTGTGCCAAATAATTTTTATTTGTTCCAACTATAGTAGACTCTTGGTACATTGATTTAAAATATTTCTTACAAACTAGTGAGAGTCGAATAAATCTAAATAAGAAGCAAAGGAGAGCACTCAGGTATAGATATGCCTATTACCAATTTTTAAATGGTGTTTATTTTAGAAAATTTACTATGGGGTATTATTGAGATGCTTGGAAAAAACAAGATGTCGAGCATATTCTCAAGGAATTGCGTGATGGACCAGTTGGAGAATATTTTTCTAGAAAAATAACAAATCACATATTTTTGAGAGTTGGTTATTATTGGCCAACATTGTTCATAGATTCTCATTCATACATCTGAAGATGCATTAAAGTTTCCCAAACTAGTGTTGGATGAGAAAAGAAACATGTTATCCCATTGCATCCCTTGACAAATGATGAACCATTTAAAATATGGGGTCTAGACATTATAGGGGAGATAAACCCAACCTCTTCAAAAAAACACAAGTGCATCTTAACAACTATAGACTATTTTACAAGATGGACAGAAGAAGTCTTGTTGATCAAAGTAAATGAAGTGGTTGTCATCAAGTTCATTGAAAAGCAATTGATTATTAGGTTTGTGGTTCCTTCTATTCTTGTTTTTTATAATCCTACATATTTGTCCTCTTTGAAATTAAATGAGTTTTCTTTAGAAAAGGGAATCATTTTGAGGTATTTTATCAATTACCACCCTGAAGGAAATGGTTTAGTTGAATCCACTAACAAGAACCTAAACAATATTGTAAAGAAAAGTGTAGTTGATCATCAAAGGAATTGGCATAATGCAATGTTGAATGCACTCTGGGATAATAAAGTTACACCCAAAGATTCTCTAGGAACCTCTACTTATTTTCTACTATATAGAA
>SNQJ01S0087694.1:7921-41595 GCA_010110895.2 Picea sitchensis
AAGACCGATTGCCTGCTGAGCCAAACTGTGAGGAATGGTATTTCCTTTTGAGAAAGTGAATTTGATTGTTAGTATGCACAATTCTGAAATTGTTGTGATGAAGTTGAAAAGGTGCGATAAAAATGTATGTGCATGAGAACTAAAAATTTGATTAGCTGAGGAATGATTGCAGGAAGAAAGAGTCTTGGATATGGCAATGTTGTAAGCCCATAGGGGAGACCGATTTCTTGTTGAGCTAAAATGTTATGGGAAAGAAAGTCCCATGCTTGTGAATCTGGTTTCGTACGGAACATATCTGAAAATAAAAGAAGAGCTTGGAAAAATCTGTGGGTGATAGATTTGCAATAAAAATTCTGAAAGTTGGAATTTATAATGATGTCTCACGAATGGTGTATACCTGTGACACAAGTGAGGAGAAAATATCTATCTAGAAGGAACAGATGAAGGTTGTCAAAGCTGAAGATGATGAAAAAAGGCTACTGCTGAGCCATGAAAACCCCATGATAAGCCATGATCGCCTGAAAATTATTGTGTTGAGGTAACATAAGCCGGAGGTACGCCTCGACAGAGCAAGTATTAGGGACGCCTCAACTGTAAGACTCGATAGAGTCTCTAAAATTTTCATGTGCGAGAAAACCTTAGCAGGGAAAGATGGATCGCCTGAGGGACTGTATAACAATGAAGGGGATGCCTGAGCCTGGGCCTGGAGGGTGAGTGACCGCAAAGAAGAGGAGACCTTAATAATTCTTGTAAATTATTGGGATCATGCACACATTGGGTAGTTTCCTGTGCGGAAAAACCTTGGAAAGGAAGATGAAATCATGATAGCTCTTGTGAACTATTGAATTGGAATCATGCACCCAATGGGTACGTCAAGGAAAGCAATGAGCATGGATAACAAAAATACCATGTGGATACAGATCTACAAACTGCACAGATAAGTATTGTGCTAAGATTATGAAAATTTCCTTTTGAATTTTGAACAACAGTAAGATGTTTTCGCACAAAATTGTGATTAATGTGCTTGTTCTCCAAGAATTATTGAAGGCAAATGACGAAGACTAAGATCATGAAAGAGGACTTGACCGAGGACGAAGGTCAAGACTTCTAAAGTGGCTGAATGAGAAAGGCATGACAGGTGTTTTTTTGAGAAAGAACACCGAGGACGGTGTTCCTTTAAGGGGGAGGGAATTGTAACACTCTGTTTCCCCCAATTTGTAATTAATCATAAAATAGGAATTACCATGCTAATGTGTGAGGACAATGTAAATGTATTATTGTTTGAGTTGCCAATAACTGACTGTGGGGGTGAAGCCTTGAAAGTACTGGCCATGATATCACTAGAGGAAGAATGTGAAAACTATACAAAAGGGTTCATATATAAAATAACCCCAAATCCCCCTTGATAAGGATGACAAACCTCCTTCGAATCCCAAGGAAAGAAATCAACTAATGAAGAAAGGACTGGTGGTTGAACAATCAACCACCCCCATAAATGGAAACATGGGTTGTTAGCCCGAAGTACTGCAGTGACCTGGAAACCTGAGCTTCCTTCTAACAGAAGGAACATGATAGGTCAGCAAAGCCTTCCAAGGTAAGGGGGATACACAAGGGAGAAGAGACACGGGATGGGAGAGTGTAATCTCGTAAGGGAGATGCTCCAGTGGAATCATGAACGGAAGGTTGCGAGCTTGATGTGGAAGAGCATCTGAGAAACCTCGTCGGGGCCATAACCGAGAGAGAAAGCTCTGAGTTACAGAGAACAGGACCCAAATAGAAGCAGAAACGAAGGAAGAACCCTCGAGAAGTGTGAGAATTCCCTGGTGATATCATCGCTTGGCACAGGGGTGGCCAGAGTGCTAAGAATGAATGCCTCTGAGCCTATGGTTGGGTGGAAGGACGAACACCCACAGTCAGTTGGTTGGCAACAACCTGTAATAGATAAGCGATTTCCTACCTTATGTAATTTAGTCGTAACTGTGTATGAATTGGTTATACTGTGTATGTTTCAGGAATTGTACATATTTCTTAATGGATATATTGTATCCCTTCTATTTCTGTGTAGTTGTATAATTAGGAAAGTAAGGAATTATATGGTTCAGACATGACTTTCTCTCATAAACTCTTGAGTTTTGTAGTGTCTTAAGATAGAGCCATGAACTGTGAGCTCGTTGACCTTAGGCGTAGTTGCATGTATGATGGTTTACTCACCTATTCATTCTAAGTCCCTTGGAGGACGGAGTTTGTTAAGCTCATGAGAAGTAGTGCAGATATGCACAGGCTCTCTACGATCAAATAGAACCCCAGAACCCCTTGATGAAGGAGCGCAATAGTTGTACTGAAGACTCTTCTAAGAGTCAAGTCCAGGAGAAACAACGCAAAGCTCTCAAGTCCTTCATAGCTGACGAAGCTCAGGAAGGATAGTGAGTTTCAAATACTAAAAGAGAGTACCCTTTTGTTTGTTGGATGAACGGACGAGATCCTTTCAGAGGATATGAGGTCTGTCACGATCTTTAGATTGGAGAAAGGAACGAAGGCGTTAATACCTCAACCCCTTTAGCCTTCGCAAGTAGCGATGGGATCCAAGGATCTGTCGGAGCTCTATTGTCTGTCGATCTTAACCCTTTCATAGGCAGGATAGTGGACTCGAAAAATTCCTGAAAGTCCCAAAGTATTCAGAACCGTCCATCGGCACAGGACACGGGGCAGTTGGGTATCATTTCGCTGACTCGCGACTTGGAGTGGTCAAAGGGTAAGACCACACTAACTTACGATTCGCAAAATCACAACGTGATCGTGGTCATTGATCCATGAGTGATCTGGACAATCAGTTTAGTGTGAATAACTTTCGGCATTTTGGCATCTGGGAAACCAGAGGGCAAGACCCCTCGTCTTTGCAAGTCGCAAAATCCCGGTATACGAAACCCCGACGCGCTCTGTGGATAAGCCCTAGGTCACAGGACAGGGTCATGTGGTAGAAGGAGGAGGTAGGCGCTAGCAATTAATCAAGGGTCTAAACTTGGGAATCGACATTTCGGGTCTCGAAAGAATCTGGACCGTTCATTTGTAGAGGACACATGGCGAGAGTTAGGAATTTCGTTAACTAGCCACTAAAAGAAGTCAACAGAAGGAGTTCTTAGAACTCGTGAGTCACGAAATCACGACTTAATCCTAGTCGTTGGTTTAAGAGAGATCACAATTGTTAGATCAAGGGGCTTGTAGGTCATCGATATAACCCGGATCTGGATCGTTCATCGGAAGAGACGCATGGTGAGCGGTCAGAGTTCAGGGAAAGCTCTGAAATCCCGTGGGCCATTGGATCTCGTAGAACAATGAAGGGATTAAGACTGAGTGTCTTTCAACACCCTTAAGCTCATGAGGGATAGTGACCGTAACATCCAGATCAACGAGGATCGTTGATCTCATACACGAATTCTCATATCGGAATTTGGGGATTGGAGTGACAAGAGATTTGGAGTCGTTGCATCGTGAACTCCCAGTTCACGAAACTCCAAAAATATATGGACCGTTGGATCCAAATCATCGAGGATCGTTGGATCTCGTACAAGAACTCGAGTATCAGAGTTCAAGGAATGGAGTGACCAATGGTTTGGGTCACTGCATTTTGAACTCCCAGTTACTGAAATTTCGATACGGCCAAGACCGTCGGATCAGGGGGAGATTCTCAGTCGTCGATCTCATCGAAGTTAAGATTTCAAGTTTCACAGTTTGAAGATTCGAAAGACTTGACTCTCTTGCATCACTGAGTCATGAAAGGTGCCTCTTGGCTTGGCCTGTGGTCATAACCAACGATCACATGGAGGTGGATAAGGGAAGAGCTAGCCTGCACTAGGCCCCCGTAGGAATTCGGGGATTCTATCCCTTGAGGAAGAGAAAAAAAATTATTTTTTCCGTAGTGGGTATGTGACATCACATATCTATTAAGTTGTCCACTACCACATATTGATTAATTGTATCATAAAAAATATGGTTGTTCTGTGACTTAAAAAGACAAGATTACATCTTTCAAAATGTAGAGTTTGAAATTTGTCTGTTGTCTGTAAAAACTTAAATATTTATAGCCATGGTACATGAGTGAATTCATTTCTATGCCCATCCTGAAGGATGGATATCACCCAAGTACCACGCTCCTGTCCTAATCCCTCTTTTGAAAGGCCATCAACTACTACCTTGTTCCTATATATATATATATATAAGAAAGCTATAATTTCTCATTATATATCATCGTATAGTGGTTGTAAAGTGAAACTTTAGAGTGATACTTCCTTTTGTAACCACTGGATAACCAAAAGTGAATCCCCAAAAATTTGTAAACGTGGAACACCATATTCTTGGGCCATGTGGAGAGTTAATTTGAGAGCCATAAATTCGTAGTAATTATTAGTTTCCTTCCCTATCCCAACTTTGAAAGCTATATTGTGATTTGAGGACATATATAAGATTCCTCTCAAACCTAATTTGGGACGATTCCCTTAATATGAACCATCAAAGTATGCCCAAGGAGTGTCCTTGTTGATGACTTCATCTTTTATAACCTGTCTTTTTTGTTTTTCATCAACCCGTGGATATGATTTAGTATATTTAGAGATTGGGTTGCACATTTGAGAGGTAGAGTCTCATTTATTTCAGATAGCTTCAAGTTTCTAGTGAGCCATATTCTCCAAGCTATATTGAGTCGTAGAGCTCTAATATTCTTTGTGCCTTTGTTTGTATACCAAGACTCAAATTCTTCTTCAATATTTCCTCCTTCCCATACATTCCTTAACCCTGTCATTATCTCCACTTCTTTCCACGCCTCTATGGCAAAGGAACGAGTCAAAAGTAATTGATTTGTGGTTTCCTCTGCTTGTTGACATAAGTTGCACCAACCTGGACCAAAGAAGTCCTTTCTTTTCTAGTACTTCCCAGGTAGGAGCCTTGTTATTTAATACCAACCACAATAAAAAAAAATGGCAAGACACCTTAGCTTCCATATGATTCTCCACCACCAAATCAGTTGTCCTACCAAGCCTTCCTCAACAAGGAATCTATATCATAGTTTGGGCACACATGTCCTCGGAGGGTTGAGAGACTATAATAACTCATCATTATATTCCCATATTTTGGCAATGTTATCTTTTATAGATTTGGTATACGCCTTCCAATCTTCTGCAAAATCTTCTCCCAATCCAAACTCCTCCCAGGTGAGCCTTTTTTGTTTCCAATTTGTAGATCTCTCCTAGTTCATAATCTGTCTAAGTGAAAAAACTCTTTGTTTCAGAGCTCCTGTGTCACATGAGGAGGTAATATGTGTACACCTTTTCTACCTATCGATGTGTGTTATAACCCTAAATTTCTCTACACATGCATACCTGGCCCTTGGCCCTCTTACTTGCATTTTTTGCCAAGCCATCACTGAGTTGCTCTTCTAAAAAGCCAAATTTTTGAAGATGTATGCATCGTGCTCCACTATTTCCCATGTACATACGCTTGTTGCACAAGTACAGCCCACATACATATGCATGCTACACCATTATAGCCTGCGTATACTTGCAAAAGTTGCAAAAAATAAAAAGTCGCAAGGAATTCATTGAGATTACGGGTTATTGGGTAGTTTCCCAACTAATCCACCACCTATAGCCCATCACCCAACCGAATGACCATCCTTTTCCCATATAAAAGGATGTGTTGGGGTCTCATTTTAGATCTAGAGATAAGAATAGTGAAACTTATTTCGTTTCACATCCCCTCCTTGCCCCAAGTAATTGCATCCCTTTTGTGAGAATTGCCCCTGCATTTCCCAATTAGCCCTTCTTCCTCCATCAGAAACCCATTCACTTCCCAAGAAGAGATCTGAAGGTTGAGAGGAGAAGACATACAAAGGTGCACTTGGAGCTTGGTGAAGAGGATCCTGGGCTAGGTTCGTGGAGCAGTAGATGGATTTGGTTGTAAAAGGTATAATCATTGAGTTGTCAATAAAAGAACTACTTTTCCTGTACCAAATCATGGTGTATTGAATGTGTTTATCAGTTTATGTTATAACATATAACCCTTATATGTATATGAATTGCATGCTTGTAGATTTTCGATTTGATGTCCTTGAATGCAGGCCAGCCTTGGGAGGAGGCGTGCAGTCAACGAAGCTTTCAAGCGTGACAGGATCATCGTCGGACGCAGAGTAGAGGTATGGTTACCCAATCCTTCTCATCTTTGCTTTTCTTGTATAGGTCTTGGGTATGTTTGGGGTAGTTAGAGAAGTAGTTGAATTTTAGACGTGTTTTGATCTTCCTACATTATGAACCCTAGTGTAATCATGGGGGGGTTTTCCCGCTAGCATAACTGGCGACCATACTGGGGAAGCCTCTAGGGTTTTAGGGGATTTTTTGGGGTGTTTGATTGGTTTTCGCACCTTTTGAGTTTTTGTTGAGTCTACTGAGTCTTTTAAGGGATTATGGTCACCTTCAGGTGCCATACCAGTTCTCTCTACCCTTTAAGTCTGTCTGTTTTATTTCTTTCTAAGGAATTATAGAGGTGTATGCGCCCTACAGTGGGTCAGACCGCGTACATACACGCCTTGTCTAGTAAACAGCTCGTGTACATACACAGGCTGCTGAAACGACATTAGCGTACATGTTTTAAGGAACTGTTTTTGAAAAAGAGGCAGCCAACCTATTTCCTAATTGAAGTTTTACTTCTCAGGGTTTCTTGATAGAGTTCAGTCTCTCTGTTTTTATAATCACATCTTGGGTTAGATGTCAGTTTGCTTATCTTTTTGAAGATTTCTTATGTTTACTTATGAAAGGGTTTTAGGCGAGTCTTTGAGTTTTTGATCGACCTGTTTGGTGTCTTTAGTGACTCCCTGCGATCCGCGGTGGGTCAAAGGTCAGTTTCAGTCTTGTCTTGTTTTTTATTTTCCCCCTTTCATTTTCTTTAAAGAAAACAGAAAAAAAAAGATTGATTTCAAGTTTTTCTTGTTTGAAGCATTAAAAAAAAAAAAAAGCATTTCTTAGTTTGGTTAAGTAGTTGGAGTTAGTTATTTTACTTGATAGGAAAAGACTTCATTTTTTAAGTTATTTATTGATTTCTTGGAACTTAAGTAGCTCATAGTCGAGCAAAAATTTGTTTTAGGTCTTCTTTTTAAAGATGTTGAAAAAATTAGTTATGAAAAAGTTGGTTACAAAGAGCTAGTTCTAAATCATTATTTGTTGACTAGAAGTAATTTTGCTTTCAGAGTTTCATTTATTTCTCCTCTTTTTGTCTCTCATAAACATCACTAGTTTCACTTCCATATCCTTTGAGTTAAACAAGCCATTTAAAACGAACACTAAATTTAAAATTAATTAGACTTTTATGTTTGTAGGGTCAATCAACTAGTTTAGGGTTAGAGCCTTGAATTAGGTTTGATGGGAAACTCTTCAAGGCTTTTAAACAAACATCGGAGTCAGAGCTAGGGAGTGTTAAAGTCTAGTGACGTGAAATTTATCCAGGACCCCCCTCTAACATAGGGGCTAAACACGAGGTTGCGTGAGGAAAGGTAGTGGAGATAACCCCTCCAAAGTTGGACTAAACGTAGCGGGGAACGCATATTGAGGATATGTCATGGGATATTATCGCTTGCATTTGCCTATGAAACTTTGTGGACCTCGAATCCATTCGAAATCCTCAGTTGTCTTACAGACCACTTGCTTTAGATACCCTCGGTAGGTTTTGGACTTGTTATCCTGCTCATTGCGGTCCACCTGAATGTCAATTGTACCCACCTGGTGATTGTTTGCGACCTGGCAACTTAGTTGCCTATTTTCTAGGGACTTACACAGGTGACTAAGGGGGTATATCGCGGTACCTAAGGCAGGCGTCAGGTCACACTTCGCAGAGTATACCAGGAGGGTGATTCTGTATTTGAGTTTCACTTGCACCAGTAAGTTGCTCTAATGTTGGATGGCATAACTGTTCTTCCAACTAGATAGTGGTTTGCTTGATTTATCCCATAGGAATTTTTCTAGTGAGTGCTTGGTTTTAAACGATAGTAAAAGCCTTATTGTGTTGTTGATATTTTCACACAGTGGAAGATCAAGAGCTACGTTGGTCACGAAGCCTTCAGGGCCTTCCGCTAGTTGCATTAGAGCCACCACCGCCACCGTTATAGCGAAAACTTGACCATCAAGGGTCATTCGAAGCAACCGGGCCACAGGAAACTGTGCCTAACCCTGCTCCAAGAGGCGAATACTTGACTACGAAGGAACCCACTATTTCTGACCTTGGAGTGGAAGCTCTCAGGCCAGCCAACCCTCTGATCACTAACTTGTCGGCGCCAATCTTAGTACAAGTTGTCCCTCCAAGGGTGACACCTTACGAGCATCGGATAATCTTACAAGCAACTATGGAAGAAAATGCTACTACTTTGTCTGGGAGTCCTTATACTCCCTCGACGATTACTACTACAGGGGGTATCCCGCCTCCTAACCCACCTTCGTCAGTCTGGACCATAGTGTTCTCAACCCCCTCTACCTCAGGCAATGGTATGATACCGTCGTCTGCGGTGACCACTACTCCATTTACACAGAGTGCGACGGTCCCTTGATTTTCATACAGGATGCCCGACTTTGATACTAAATTTTTCCTTACCTACTCCACCCTACAAACCATGGGTTTGGGGACAGGGAGCTCCAACACTCCCTTACAAGGGTCTATTAGGGGCACTTCAGTCTCCTATAATGTTGTCCCTTACGGTGGGGGTCACATACCTCCTCTATCCCCCTCGCTCAGTGGTTCTTTCCAGCCAACTATCGGGGTGAGTATGAACTACAGCTTGTTTGGAGCAGGTTGTTTAGGACCTTCATTGTACACTATGCCGGTGGGATCCATGTCATTCTCTTTGTTCGATGCATTTGGTAATAACGCCTTTTCTTCAGCTGTCGTCTCGATGAGGGGTAACCCTGGTTTTGGACAACAGAATCCTGTGCAGGGTACTATCTGTACACAGGGGGCAAGTTCAGGAGTTTTCTCCTAACAACGACTTTGGAATCTTTGGCAGGGATTAGTTCCCTCACAAGGGATATTGGTCAGGGGAAACCCCTTCCATGGTCAATGGAACCTCGAGTAGGGCTCAATACATATGCATGTCCGATCGGTTGGGGGTATTCCCCCCCAAAATCCTTGGAACACAACGCAGGGAGCAATCCCGGCCCAACAAACACAGTTTCCTCACACTGGTCAAGGCCATGGCTTCTACCAGAACTCTGGCCAGCAGCCCAAATTTTACTGGAAACCTGGTGCTAGTAAAACTCCAGGCCCCCTTTTTCCTATACATAATACCCAACCCAAACTACCATTTCTAGCGACGCTACACTTTCCAAACTTGTCAAGGTTTCTTAATGACCCGATTTGTCATGATCCGCGTTGGTCTCCCATGCCGACTAAGTCTCACTCTGATATTCCAAAATTCAAAGGCAAGCCTGGCGAAGATCCAGGCGATCACATGACAACTTTCCACCTACGGTGCTCGTCAAACTCACTGCGAGACAACTCCGTACATTTGCACATGTTTCAACGCACTCTTATCGGGGGTGTCGCGAAATGGTACATCGAGCTTGATCACTCAAGTTATTCTTATTTTGGCGACTTGGCGATGGTATTCTTAAACCATTTCCAACTACCCATTAGATACGATGTCGGCACTGAAATGTTGACCAACTTTGAGCAGACTAAGGCCGATCATATCTCGGATCACATCCGAGAATGGTGGCGTCAGAAGAGTTTGATTAAGGTACAGGTCCCACCAACTTTCCTGTTGGAGTGGTTCCTGAAGTCTTTGGTACCAGTTTTATCCAAGGACGTTGCAACTTTGGGAGTGTTTTCAGAGGAGGAGGCGATAATGAGAGCGCAATAGCTCGAACTGATTTACTCTCAGTCTAGCTTACTCTATGAGATTTTTCCATATGCACCATGGTCCATCCTTGACAAGACCAAACAAAAGTCTGGACCACATGTCGATGGTATAGTTGGTTCAGCACAAGGAACGTCCACTGATATGTTGTCAAATAAATTGCAATAATTGTCAATACAACAGATGGCTGCTAGCCAGACCTCTGGTTCGGTTATTCCCCCTACCCAAACATCGGACGTACACAATGTGCATTCGACGAACCCAAAGGCCAACCAGCAGCTTGAAGGAAAGAAAAAACAACAAAACAAGAAGGGTAAAGGGGATAAAAAACATGATAACAATGTTGGTGGGGGAAACACAAAGAAGAGAAAGTCGAAGTATCAGTGTAACCTTTACACGGAGGACCATCCGACTCACTTGTGCCCTCGACTTGTAGAGGCCCAGAAGTTATTGGCACAACAACAGCCTGTTGTGTTGACGAACCCATTTCCACATGGGAAAAACATGACTCAAGCCTCTAATTCTTCGAGCATGGATGGGGGAAGTCAGGGACCCCCCGCGTCTACTGGTAATACCTCAAGCGTGAACGTTTACATGATTAAAGTTGACGCTTATATAGAAACCAGGGCACATGATTACGAAATTCTGGAAAATGCCGAAAAGGGTAAAGAAGCAACAAACCCAACAGTTCCTCTCCAAATTGAGAAGACATTGGGAGAAACAACGACACGCATCCCAAAAGGGGCATTTAAGAAAGCTTCTCATAATCTGAACGTGAGGGCTTCCCGGAACTACGTTGTGGTGGAGGATTTGGCACAAACCCCTTGCGTGATGTCCTCTTTGGAGGTCCTCCAGAGCTTCCCTTCATAGAGAAAAGATTTGTTATCCTCCTTGGGATCTGCAGAGAATTATAATCTGAGAACGATCGTTCTCGATACGATCGACTTGAAACCTCGTCTCCCTTACCATGTTGTGTTTCAGATAGTAGTGGCTTACACCATGAAATCTTTTACTCAAAATATATTTCGTACGGTGGTTGATGAGGGTGCCTCGACCTGTGTGATGTCGTTGGCATTTTGGAAGGCCATTGGCCAACCCGTTTTGTCTTTGTCACCTACTCTGCTTACTTTTTTCGACGGTCATTCATTCAGACCACATGGAATCATTCCTTGTTTCCCCGTGCAGTTAGGAGGGAAAACCGTGTGCATCAAAGTTGAAGTGATCGATGCACCTCTCGACTACAACCTTGTGTTAGGAAGGATTTGGACCTATGCAATGCATGCAGTGGTTGCCACAATTCTTCAGGTCTTGTTGTTTCCTTCTCTCGTCCTGACCCTTCATCAGGAGAATCCATGGTCTCGATGATTGATAACCCTCAGCCCAACATTGTCAATGTAGGAGTTTGTTTATGTCCACCATTGATGGGTACTTTCGATTACCCACCTCCTTCTAGTGATGTTAAGCTTATATTGGTTGCCCCTGACCAGCCTAGGGCTGAAATCTTTCAAGTGTCATCGTTCTTAACGACTTACTTTCATGATTCATGGACTCTTCCTTCCCCGTCAACCTCGATGGAAGGGATAGGATATTATGGCATGGCCATGCCCTTGTCCACGGTAGAAGTTGCATACAGTATTGTCCAGCAAGCTTCGGTCGACACCGATCTGACTTTCGCACAGGAGTTAAATCCACTTCTCAAGCCTATATGGGCTCAAGGTTCCCTCACCACTACAGATTCTTTAGACCTGGTCTTTCCCTCAGATGAGGCAATTCTTGAGGCATTGACTGGCCCAGACAAACCCTGGGATGATCTCCATCACAGATCTTATTTCCTCCCAGAGTTAAGAAGAATAGAGGCAAGTGAATTTGTGTTGACTATGACTGGAGATAGGTCTTGTCCTATTAATCCTCTCGCTACGCACACAGTTTACGCCGAGGATAATATGGAGAGTATCGTTGAAACAATCCCTATAGATATCTCCAGAACCCCTGGCGTCGTGGAGAATGTTTTTTTCGGAGTGAACTTCTCCCTCGAGGAGATTTGAATTTATACAGAGTTGTTTAATGAGTTTTGCGACATGTTTGCCTGGTCTTACGAGGAAATACTAGGCAGAGACCCAAGAATTGTCGAACATGAGATAACGACTTATCCCGACGCCAAGCCAGTCAACAGAAGCTTCGTCCGGTGAATCCTCGGAAAGCGACAACGATTAAGGCTGAAGTAGAGAAACTGCTTAAAGCAGGATTTATATATCCCGTACAGTTGAAGGAATGGGTGTCAAACCCTGTTCCGGTTAACAAAAAGCAGGGTATGATTCACGTGTGCATGGACTTTCATGACTTGAACAAGGCATGTCCAAAGGATAATTTCCCCACCCCATTCATCGATCATATTGTCGATGAATGTGCGGGTTGTGAGGTCTTTTCATTCATGGATGGTTTTTCGGGATATAACCAGATTCATATCAAACCCGAAGACCAGCATAAAACAACTTTATCTGTCTGTGGGGCACATTTGCTTATCATAAAATGTTATTTGGCCTGAAGAATGTTGGAGCCACTTTTCAACGAGCCATGTATTTTTCTTTCCACGACCTTAGACCTATTGTCGAGGCTTATATTGATGATCTAGCATCATGATCTCACAAGAGAGTTGATCATCCCGTGCACCTTCGACTAATCTTCGAACGATGTCGCTACTATCGAATTCGCTTGAATCCTAACAAATGCAGTTTTTGCATGACGTTGGGTCGTCTTTTAGGTTTCATAGTTTCGATAATAGGGATCATGGTCGATCCTCTTAAGGTTGAGGCGATATTTCAGTTGCCTCCCCCGTGCACAATACCCCAGCTTCAAAGCTTACATAGGAAAGTGAACTTTCTTTGGTGTTTTGACACAAACTACATCGATATCACAAAAGGGTTCATGCGTTTATTGAAAAAGGGAATCCCTTTCTATTGGGATGAAGCTGCTAAGCGCTCTTTTGAAGTGTTGAAACACACGCTTACGTCTGCACCTCTGCTTCATCCTCCCAATTATAATAAATATTTCTTATTGTACTTGGTCGCCATAGAGTTGATCATCGGTATGGTCTTGTTTCAAGAGGATGATCTGCTCAAGGAGCATCTGATTTATTACTTGAGTCCAGGCTTGGTTGGGCTGGAAATCAACTATTCCCATGTTGAGAAGCTTACATTGGCAGCAATGCATGTTGTCCAGCAGTTTCGTCATTATAATATGCTTCGTAAGACCACCGTCATTGTCGTTGTGAATCCATTCAATATGTGTTGAAACGACGAGTCATTGGCGGTAATATCAGTAGATGGATTGTTATCCTCCAGGAATTTGACTTGGATTTTGTTTCTATGAAATCAAAAAAGTCACTGGTCTTTGCGGAACTTATTTCGGAACTTCCGATTGAATCTACTGATGATACGCCCGAAGAATCACCTATTAAAGGAGATCTTTTTCTAATCGCATCTTCGGACCCATGGTATGGAGATATACTAGTTTATCTCTAGAATTTAAAGTGCCCTGGTTCTGCCTCCCGCAATGAGCATCGGCAAATTCACCATCAGGCACGAAATTATCTCATACTCGATTGCATTCTAGGTGTAGATTGCATTCTTCATCAGTGCCTTATACATGAGGAAACATAAATCGTTCTTAACGACTGTCACACTGGAGTATGTGGCAGTCATTTGTCTGGGTTGGAAACAACCCAAAAGATTCTATGAGCCAATTACTTTTGGCCTACGTTAATCAAGGATTGTGTTGAGTCGGTCAAGAAGTGTCACCTGTGTCAGATATTCTCTCGGAAGATGAGGGCACATCTTTCTCCCATGTTTCCCATCATCATTGTTGGTCTCTGCACCAAGTGGGGGATTTATTTTACTACATGCCACCTGGCTTCAGCCAGGGGGCATCGTTATATCATCGTAGCAGTAGACCACTTCACAAAGTGGGTCGAAGCTATGCCAACGTTTAACAATGATGGTGAAACAACGACTCTCTTCATTTTTAA
This sequence comes from Picea sitchensis, assembly GCA_010110895.2. Taxonomy (NCBI): domain Eukaryota; kingdom Viridiplantae; phylum Streptophyta; class Pinopsida; order Pinales; family Pinaceae; genus Picea; species Picea sitchensis. Next base: position 21,832 of record SNQJ01S0087694.1, read on the forward strand.
CCAGATGGTAGCAAGGATTGGCATCCCAAAGGAGATTGTCACTGACCATGGCAGTCACTTCCAGAACAAAATGATGTCTGAATTAACATCAAATCTTGGGTTGAGGCAACAACATCCATCACCCTACTACCCACAAGCGAATGGTCAGCTGGAAGCTGTGAATAAGTCCCTCAAGACTATTCTTCAACGAACGATCAATTCTTCCAAGTCAAATTGGCATTTGATGTTGCACTCGAATTATGGGCCTACTGAATGTTTGTAAAGACTGCCACCAATTTCACACCTTTTCAACTCGTTTACAGGATGGAAGCAGTCTTTCCTGTTGAGTGCCAGATCTTGTCATTAAAATTGGTAGTAGATTTACTACCAGACACCTCACTGCTTGAGGAACACCTATTATATCTCAAGCAACTCGATGAGCAACATCATGATGCAGCCTTAGCCAACGAGGCTCACAAGCAACGAGTCAACTATCAATATGATCGGTCCGTTCATCCTCAGATTTTCTCCGCAGGTGATCTTGTCATGGTCTAAGACCAAGACAAAGACCCCTTGGAGGCAGACAAGTTCAAACCCATGTGGTTCAGACCTTTCATCGTGAAAGAGGTCTTAACAAAGGGTGCTTATCATCTGGTTGAGTTTGAGGGAAATGCTTTGGCGGAGCCTAGAAATGGTCTCTACCTCAAGAAGTATTAATCGTAGGTTGGTCGCGTGGGTGACTTCTTGTCAATATGTATAGTTCTTATATAGTTTTTTGTCTTTTTGTTTTATGGACGTGTCGTTATTCATGTTATCTTTTTCACTGTGGCAGATTTCAAGTGAATCAGAGGTGTTCTTTGTGTTCTTGGACGATGCTAGCCGACACACTTGGAGCCTTGCTTCCGCAGCTTGGGTGATTTTTACACCTCAAGGCCAGTTGTTATCTTTTGAAGGTATTTGTCTAGGTGATGCCACAAACAATGTCGTTGATTATAGAGCAGTGATAGATTTTCTTCGTGACGCTTTGTCGCATAATATCTCTCACCGCAGGGTCTACTTAGATGCTCAGTTGGTTGTGTCCCAGTTAAATGGAGTTTATCGCGTTTATGATCCTATGTTACATCACCTTTTCCTTAGGGTACATCTCTTAAAATGTCACTTTGTTTACATTATGCATATTCATGTTCCTAGAAGATTAAATCAAATAAAAGATACTATAGCTAATCAAGTATTAGAATGGCATGTTGCACACACAAAATAAGCACACACATACACATGTACATACATTTGTAAAAAATGTGATCCATAAGACAGTAAATATGTAAATATATATATATATATATATATATATCAGGAAGTGTCAGAGTACATAGGTGGGCGCGAACGCCTCAAAAATAGTATCTGGTATACATCATGGGGGCTTATGCCCTCAAAAATATACAAAAAGTGCCCTCGGCACATAATGAGTCCATCCTATCTAAGCTCAGGGCCTGTTGGCCCACGACAACGTTAGCCAAATGTCGGAAAAGTTAGACCCAAGTTCGTGGCACCCCAACTACATGAGGTTGCATGAATGGTGGGAGATCCTAGATCTCGACCATAGGAACTGTGTGAGTGAGCATGGTGAGGTTCCGCTCCACCCATTTCAAAACTCTCTCAGCCTCTCTAGTTGGAGGTCCCCCTGTGACTGTTGGTCCTGCCTCTGGTTGAGGACATCGTTGTGTCCTCAGGAAGTCTGTCGGGTGCACTGGTCCCACGTCTGTACATAATAGATACATAGTTGTCAATACTTTGATACATATAAAAAATGATATGTATAAAAGAAACAAAAAAATAAATAACTTTAAAAAATACGTACCTAGCTCTCCTCGCTCCTCTCCAGGAGGTATGGGCATGTCCGGATCTCTCGAGAAGTTGATTCCAGCGTAGGGGTAGTCCTCTATCGCTAGAATCTGTCATGCCCACCAGTCAAAAAATTTGTCATCGAAGGCCTCTATGGTCCTTCCTCCCCCCTGTTGTGGTAGCAATGTTGCCCATCTACATACCGCTGGGAAGGAGGCGACATGCCCCCGTACTGTCTCTATGGGACTAATACTGGGCACCCTCTCGAAGAATAATGAGCATAGAATGGTGTCAAACCCGAAGTTCTTGTTGCTACGCTCTCGACACTCTGTCAACTGCCTCTTCATGCAAGTGAGCATAGTCATACTCCAGTCAAATATACGTGCATCTAGGCACTGCATTGCACAATACATGTGCGCCCGGGAGGCCTGTGTAGGGCCGTGGATCTAGTGATCTACCCAATAAGCAATAGGATCACCCTCACTGACAGGTTGGTGATCTTGTTGATGGGCACTTGAGAACCTACTTTCTCAGTGCCGACCTCGCAATGCATCCCGATGTAGTCTGCGATGTTAAAGGGCCCAAGGGGAAAAGTGCACAGATTGACTAGTTCCCCTCTCCTCGAGAGGCCAGTCAAGAAGTATATATCCTTAGTCGTTGGAGTCAACGACTTACCCTCAATCATAAATGCCTCTGCGTCTGGGTGCAAGTAATCCACCAGGGCGTTCAGTAACCTAGGTTGTGCCCTCATCAACGGACACCAGAAGAAATTCCACAGCCCACATTGTTTCAATGCGGAAATGGCAGCAGGGTCATCATCGACCAAGACATTAATATCCTCGTGTTTTATCTCCCTCCAGTAGACATACATCTCGTTACATGACAGTTCAAAGGGGAGTTAGTTCTTATATTTTTTTTTTTTTCATACTATTGAGGGTGTACGCGGGTTGTCTTCGACACAATCGTGTATGTACGTCGGTAGACTGTTTTATGCCTGCGTACATACGCAGGTTGTCCTTGGACAACCCATGTACATGTAGGGTTGTTCTTTTTAGGAGGGCGCACCCCAAAAAAAACCAAAAAAATACATAAATGAAGTCTAATGGAAATGCAAGAGGGATGAGTTTGTACTTACTTGGTCCGAACGGAAGTTCGTTTCGTCCTCTGAACCACCCGGAATCAACTTCTTCAGCAAAGGGGTCTTTTTTACCTTCTGGTTAATTTTCTAATTGCAATAGTGAAAATGAGCTGTCAACTTCTATTTATAGACTTTTTTTGCCCTTTTTGCCACTTTTTTGAACCCTTTTGTCATTTTTTCTGGCTTGGAAATCATTTAATTTAGTCTTTGAGTTTATTATTGGATGTTACGATGCACTTTTCCTTTTGATTTGGTAACCTTTTTGGGAGATGGGTCACTTTTAAGAGTCCTTTGGTAAAAGTCATTTTTCCAACTTTTTGCATATAAGTTAGGATTCCACCTCCACTTTATGCATCTTGTTGTCTTTTCCGCTTTGCCATAAGATCGATCCCACCGAAGTGAGACATGGAACCATCATCGTTTCTTTAGAAGTGTCATGATTAGGTGGTAGATCCTACCTTTACATGGATTCCCTAAATAGATCCTTGTTCCATTCTAGCGTCCATGTTGTCTATGAATGACTTTAGGCTCGGGAGTCCTTCTTAGTCCTGTCATGATTATGAGTTTGAGCCTCATTCGCCTGATGCACTATCACTTTTGGCCTCACCCTCAGGACTCCCAAAAATAAGCATGCTTTGTTGTCTTCCAAGCTCGCTTTGAAATCCAAAAGCAACATCTTGTTTGTATTAACTGAGAAAAGTAACCTTTTGGAGTCTTCTTTAAGCCCTTTTCAGAATATTTAAATATGAAAGATTGTCGAGCGATCTTGTTGCCCTTCACGCTCGCCAAACTAAAACTTGAAGGCACATCTGTCTGGCGGTATTTTACCCCTTTTTCAGTCTGGATGGTCAAATGTACGAAAAAAGGTATACTCTAGGAACTTTGGTTCACTAGAAGAGCATTCTCAGGTACAAGTTTAACCCTTTTTCGGGCATGAGGGACTAAATTTACAAAAAAGGAACATTCTCCTTGGTTTTGGTTTATCAAATTTTTCGGGCCTAGGAGATTACTTGCGAAAAAGGAACCCCCACGGAGTCCATAGTTAAGCTCTTTTCAGACTCCCTAAAATTGAAAAGATCATCGAGTGACCTTGTTCCTTCACACTTGTTAAATTGGTCCAGAAGAACATCTATTGGCATGAGTTTACCCCTTTTTTCGGCCTGTGGATTATGGAGGAAAAAGGTACGCGTCAGGATATTCGTCTCGCCGAGAGAGTTCTCCTCAGTAAATTTTATACTTTTTTGAGCTAAGGGGACTAAATCCAGAAAAATGTTGTGAGTCCATAGTTAAGTTCTTTTCAGACTCCTTAAAATTGAAAAGATTGTCGAGTGATCTTGTCTTTGTCACACTCATTAAAATGGTTTTGAATAGATGTCTTTTCAGTGTCATTTAACCCCTTTTTCGAACTGATTAGACTATCTCCGAAAAAGGTACCCCTTAGAGTCTTCTTTTACGTTTTTTCAGAGTCTCTAAACATGAAAAAACTATCGAGCTTATCTTCTCTGGGCTCGTTAAAATTACATTAAAGGGGGTTTCATTATGTCTTGCTAATTGCATTTGGATCTTTGTGTCTTTGGCCTAATGTCATCTCCATGTTGCTCTCAACTGAACCTTTGAAGCATTCCTTTACACAAGCCGTGTAGCACTTTACCTCTGCGACCTAACACCTTGACCCATGGAGGAATTTTCCCCGAGTGTCCTTTTCCTGCACATGTTTCCTTCCTCTAAGCATTAGTGTGTTCCTTGCACCTGGAACTAGTATGCTTGCTTGCGACACTCGTTCCTCCTTTGTAATGTAGCATTCTTTTATTATTTTTCAAGCTCTTTAAAAATTTAAAAAAAAAAACCCAAAAAGAGGGGACGGGAAATATATATTCTTTTTGGCAGCACAATGAGTCGCCCTTGGACAAAGCACATCCTTTTGTTTGTTCATCAAGAATTGGGATATAGTATGACCTTAGGAAGTTGTTCTCACTACATAGAGTTGTGTCCTCCTTCCTTTGCTTACTCTTCCAAACACACGGAGATTTTGCGTTGCCTCCTGCATCGTGAACTTATGTCAATGTCATGTTGCCTGAGTCTGATCATGTTTTGTGCTTTTGTCCAAGGAAAGTTTCACCCAACCTGAGTTGGCCTTTGTGCAGTTTGTCTCTTGACCTCATGAGTCGGCCATCCTAAACATCTAATCAAGTCTTAATTCGAAATCAACAAAGTTCTCTGCCTGATCATCAAGATCCTCATGTCTTTTCCCGACAAGTCGTCGAAGACCTCTGGGTAGTGAAGTCATCCACTCACATTGTACTCCTACCCAAGTTTTGAAGATCATGAATTTGTTGCTCGAGATCTGAAGGCCTCATCTCCAACCATCATGCGTTATTGGCTTCTTGAAGATGGATACTATACTTGTATATCTTTGATTTTAAGATGTAGATCCGTTGTGTTTTCCTCACGGCTACACTTTAAATAGTTATATGACATGGATCTGTAGTGTATTTGATTGGAAGCCATGATTCATTTCATCCTGAGCATGGGTATGCCCACCTTAGAGAGACAATTGTTATTTTTGCAGATGGCACCTCCCAAACTTTGGTTCCGGTCTCACTCGTTTCATACCTTGGCGAAGATTTTGTAATGTATTTCAGCCATCAGATGCTCTTCTAACCTCACACATTAGGGGGCATATGTTATAACCCTAAATTTCTCTACACATGCATACATGGCCCTTGGCCCTCTTACTTGAATTTTTTCCAATCCATCACTGAGTTACTTTTCTAAAAAAATAAAAAATTGAAGATGTACGCGCCCTGCTCCACTGTTGCCCACATACATATGCTTGTTGCACCACTATAGCTCGCGTACATATGTATGTTGCACCATTATATCCCGTGTATACTTGCAAAAGTTGCAAAAAATAAAAATTTGCAAGGAATTCGTTGAGATTACAGGCTATTGGGTAGTTTCCCAACTAATCCACTGCATATAGCCCATCACCCAAGCAAATAACCATCATTTTCCCATATAAAAGAAGGTGTTGGGGTCTCATTTTAGATCTAGAGATAAGAATAGTGAAACTTTGACCATTTCACATCCCCTCCTTGCCCCAAGTAATTGCAGCACTTTTGAGAGAATTGCCCCTGCATTTCCCAATTAGCCCTTCTTCCTCCATCAGAAACCCATTCACTTCCCCAGAAGAGATATGAAGGTTGAGAGCAAAAGCCATACAAATGTGCACTTGGAGTTTGGTGAAGAGGAGCCCGGACCAGGTTCATAGAGCAGTAACCGGATTTGGTTGTAAAAGGTATAATCATTGAGTTATCAATAAAAGAACTATTTTTCATGTCCCAAATCATGGTGTATTGAATGTGTTTATCGGTTTATGTTCTAACATATAACCCTTATTTGTATATGAATTGCATGATTTTATCTTTTTGTTTGTATGTCCTTGAATGCAGGCCAACCTTGGGAGGAGGCGTGTAGTCAACGAAGCTTTCAAGTGCAATAGGATCATCGTCGGACGCGGAGTAGAGGTATAGTTACCCGATCCTTCTCATCTTTGCTTTTATTGTATAAGTCTTGGGTATGTTTGGGGTAGTTAGAGAAGTAGTTGATTTTTTTATGGTTGTTGACCTGCCTACATTCTTAACCTTAGTGTAGTCATGGGGGGGGTTTCCCACTAGCAATGGGTCAAGCCCAATTCAGACTTTATCCCCTTTACCCACCTTCCAGCTCAGCCAATCACCAACCAAATGGAAAGCTAAGTGATCCAGATTTTATGAGAAGAATGAAATGACTACATATTATTAATAGGTCCTTAACACGAAATAACAGAGATACAGTAAAATTGGTTTTCTATTCAATAAGGAAATAAGTTGAAACTGTAAAATGCAGCGGAAAACAAGCTTGTTGGAATGGTGGCGGCTTATCTCTGAGAAGAGATGTGACGACTGTGCTCATTCGCAAGAAGATGGTTACAATGAGGCTTTGAAGGCCTTTTTACAATAAAAAAGAATGTCAAAAACCCTAGACATCTAAAAACCTAACCTTGGGACATGAAGCGCCAAAAGTCATGTGGGCCTCGTTTGGGTAAGTCAGTACATCAACTTCCTGGGGTCGTAACTTTTCATACGAACTCTGTTTGACGCGCTCAATACCTCATCAGAAAGATCTATCCGAGGAATACAACTTTTGTGTGAGCAACATTGAAGGAAATTCAATGTTGCTCCCCGTTTTGCCAAAAAACGTCGTTTAGGGCCTCAAAACGGCTCTGGAAATTTCAGATTCCGAAAAACTACTAAAAATAGTAAATTACCAAAATTTCTAGAAAACTCTTTTGAGCCAATTGGAAAAGTTGGGTGGCCATTGATATCCACCTGAATCAATCCTCCCTCCTTAAGAAGCAATGGTATCCATTGTGTTGAGTTTCCCCATCAAATGAGGAAATTTCTACTGAATTTGGCCCCGTGTGAGCCACTTGCCTTGGTGCAGGAACTGCCCTGCTTTGATGACTCGATAAAGCTGCATCCTTTGATGTCAAGTGCCCTTGATCTATGTGTCCACAATATGATCTTTGGATGCATGTTGTATGTAGTCAGGGTTGAACTCTGTTGGTGTCAGATATTCTGCTACTTCTGAGGTGTCCAATAATGGTGGGAAATAAGGGCGAAGGAGATCCATGTTGAACACTGGGTGCAGGCCAAGGAAAGGAGGAATGTTGAGCTCAAAATAATTATCCCCCATGGCCTTGATGATGGTGTATGACCCATAACGGAGTGGGAGAAGCTTTCGATGGGGTCATGTAAGGCGTTCTTTCTGCAAGTGAAACCAAAATTTGTCGCCCACCTGAAACTTATGTGGCACCCGATGTTGATCATGGCGCTGCATGTACTTGTCATTGGACTTCTGTAAGATATCTTGAACCTGTTGGCAGATGTGTTCGATCCACTCAATGAACCGGGTGGCTTTGTCAGCTTAAGTTGGAGCAGGAGGTGAGTCGGTCGAGGTGATCAAAATGGGAAGTGCAACATCTATGGGACCCAATGGTTGGAATCCCAACCCCACCTGAAAGGGGTTGTGGCTGGTTGAGCTATGCATAGCTCAGTTGTAGCTATGATGGAAATAGGTAAGGCTCTCATCCCATGTGTGAGGGTTCTTGCAATTATACATGCGAAGGATATGCACAGTCATTTGATTTACGAGCTCGGTTTGGTCATATGTCTGGGGGTGGAAGGTCATAGATTTGGTGAGCTTGGTGTCCAGCAGTGACCAAAGGCTCGACCAGAATGTGCTGAGAAATCGACTGTCTCGATCTGAGACAATGGTTTGTGGGATTCCAAAATGTACCCAGACTCATTCAAAGAAGATCTTCGCAGTGGCCTCTATTGTGATGCTCTTCTAGCAGGCAACTAGAATCGACATCTTAGAAAAGCTATCAACAACCACAAAAACACAGTCATTTCCCCGCTTCGTGGATGGGAGACCTGACATGTAGTCCATTGAGATGGATTCCCATAACCTGTCAGGAGTAGGAAGAGGGGTGTGAGGGCCCTATTTCTTTGTGGTTGGTTTGGCAATATCACAAGCAATGCAGGACCTAATATACTTGTTGACCTCCTGTCGAAGTTTCGGCCAATAGAAATGTCTTTTTAGCATTGCCATTGTCTTTTCGATACTGAAGTGTCTTGCCACTCAACTGTATTGGGCTTCCCATATCATCTTCGCTCGCTCTCTTGATGGAACACAGATATAGCCTAGATGACACAACAACCCATCCTGAAGATGGAAATTATCGACAACTGCGTTTGCACCCAACATTTGGTAGGTGGTGGCGAAGTCTGGGTCTATCTTATAGAGTTGGGGCCATCCAAAGGTCTCATGGCTGGAAGAGTCTAGCACTGTGGTGAGCGTCACGACTGGCGGTCTATTGAGGCAATCAATGATGTGGTTGGTGCTTCTTGTTTTATACTTGATTTTGAGGTGGAATTGTTGCAAGTATGTGGACCACTTTTGATGGAGGTCATTCTACAATTTTCCTTGTCTCTACATGAACTGCAGTGGCTTATGATCAGTGTGGATGACTATCTCCTTCCCAAGAATGTAATGTCTCCACTGGCGGTAGGCTTGCATAATGGAGTACATTTATTTGTCATAAGTAGGGTACTTATGGACAACATCTGATAGTGTCTCACTATGATAGGCCACGGGGTGGTCGTGCTGAGTGAGAATGACGCCCACAACATAGTCTGAAGCATCTGTGTCGATCTCAAAGGGTTGTTTCAGGTCTGGTAGTGAAAGTATTGGGGCTCAGCACAAGTGTTGCTTCAAATCATCGAACTCCTGTTGTTGGGACCATCCCCACGTAAATTTTTCCTTACCACCACCCCAGGCTATTTGGCTGAAGGCCCATGCAATATGGGAGAATCCCAACATGAACCTGCAGTAGAAATTGGCAAGTCCCAAGAAGCTCCAAAGCTCAGTGAATGTGGTTGGGGCTGGCTAGTCATGGATGACTTGAATCTTGGTTGGATCCACATGTACACCATGTTGATCAACGATGTAGCCTAAGTAATGGACCTTGTCCATGCCGAAGGATCATTTTTCCAAGTTCGCGTATAGCTTGTGATGCCGCAGGGTGTGTAGAACCTGTTGAATATGTTGCAAGTGTTCGACCCAAGTCTTGTTGTAAATGAGAATGTCATCCAGATACACCACTACAAAAGTATTGGTGAATGGTCACAGGATATCGTCCATCATTCTCATGAAAGTGGTTGGAGCATTTGTCAAACCAAAGGGCATGACCAACCATTCAAAAAGGCCTTCCTTTGACTTGAAGGCGGTCTTCAATACATCTATCTGTTTTATCGAGACCTGGTGGTAGCCAGACTTCAGATCAATCTTACTGAAGTATTTGGCCCCCGTGAGTTGATCAAGGAGGTTCTTCGATTTTGGGAATCGAGTACCGGTTTCTGAATGTGATTTTATTCAGAGCCCGGTAATCAATGCAGAGTCGTCAGGTTCCATATTTCTTCTGTACCAGCACGATTGGGCTCCCGCAAGGTGATGAGCTGGGATGGATGTGCCCCTTGTGGAGCAGTTCTTGGATCTTTTAGTTAATCTTTTCATTCTCTAACAAATAATAGCGATAGACTGGCCCATTGGGCAGCAATGCGTCGGGGGTCAGATCGATGGGGTGCTTGACATGACAGTGCAGAGGTACCCCGATAGGTGAGGAGAAGATATCTTATTATTCTTCCACAGCCTTATCTACTTGCTTCTCTTGTGTGGAGAGGTTAGTCGTAGAGACCCTGGATGTGGTTGTGATCTTTCTCTCATTCTGGGAGCGAATCGCGAAGAAGAAAAACTTCCCCATCTGAGAGATGACCTTCCTGCATTGCTTAGTAGAGATCAAGGAAATAGCACTAAGTGGGACTGCTTTGGGTATCCTGTACAATTTCTTGTTCAAAGTAATAATAACACTACGAGGCCTAGACTCATATACAACATGACGTTTCCATAAATAAGGTTGACCCAAAAGAACATCACAAACTTCGAGAGGAGCAACATCACACAATACCACGTCTTTGAAGGGCTTGATATCGTACGAAAATCGACACTGTTGGCTGAAGTGGAGATCGCTTCCTTGGCGGAACCATCCAATGGTGTAGGGATGTGGGTGTAGAGTTGTTAGCAGGACCAGCCGCTTGACGACCTCTACTGACATGAGGTTCTTCTGGCTACCGCTATCAACGATGAAGTGCAACGGGGTGCCTTTTACCCACATCTGTGAATGGAAGAGGCGCTCTCCTTATTCTGGCTCGTCTGGTTCACCAGGCTTGAGGTTGGTGGTAGAAACGGTGGCACTGGGTTCCGCATCAATGATCTGTCTTTCCCTTTCTAGTTTTGACTTAGATTCAAAAACCGCATCTGATTCAGAGGCTTTCACTTATGCCACCATCAACTGCTTTGAGCAACAGTCAACAATGTACTGCCAAGGGCTCTTATGGAAGTCGCACCACTTCTAGGGATCATTCTTTGTTTTTTTAGTGTGCTTCTTTGCTTGCGGCTTGAACTGGTTTTCCTGATACTGTCCATCTGTGCTATGATCTTTGTTATGTGGGTTGGGGCCACCCTTTCCTGGCTTTTGTTGTGAGGGGTTCCCAGGCCCAAATTGTCGCGTCTTTGTTTTGAGTTTCTGCTCGATTTTGACGACATATCAGTAGGCCATGGCATTCCTATTCGGTGTAGATGTATTTATGCAGAGAACTGGGATACTTGAGCACCATATGTCGCTCTGAATATTTGATACCCATCTTGGTGCACAAGGTGTGGAAGATATTTGTGAAATCTGGCACGGCTTGGTCTCTTTCTTGTCGCAATGTGGTCCATTTGGTATACAAGTCATCATAACTTCCGATAAGGTAGTATTGTTCCTTAATAGCATCCCTGAAGGATTCCCAAGTGGTTGTGACTGTAAATAATGAGGGTTCCTTTGTTTCTTTTTGCTCACAAAAAGTTTCCCACCAATCTTTGACATGGGGAACGACTTTGAGGAGCGCAAAAGTAATCTTTTCTCTATTAAAAAATTTATGGACAAAAAAATACCCTTCTAGTAGATTCAACCACTTGTCTACAGCATCTGTGTCAATCTGACCTTCAAATATAGGAATATCGAATTTTATTTGTACCTTGAAGGGGGCGGCACCTCCGTTGCGTCACCTGTTGGTAGCCACCGAAAGATTTGCGCGAAATTATCCATCATCTCGTTCCTCTATTGCGTGAGGGATTCCTCAAGCAACATTTTGAAATGATCTCCTATCTCGTCATCTTTATTTTCTCCTACCATGATAGGCCGCTTGGGTGTGCAAGATATTTTGTCCTCAAGAGAAATAAGCTTGAGACCCAACTCTTTGTACTCCGACCTCGTTGGGGACATGCATTAAGACGACAAGGAGCAGACCCCTCTGATACCATTGATCTCGATTTTATAAGCATAATGAAATGACTACAGATTATTAACAGGTTCTTAACATGAAATAAATGAGATACATTAAAATTGGTTTTCTATTCAATAAGGAAATAAGTTGAAACTGTAAAATGCAGCGGAAAACAAGCTTGTTGGAATGGTGGTGGCTTATCTCTGAGAAGAGATGTGACGGTTGTGCTCATTCACAAGAAAATGGTTGCAATGAGGCTCTGAAAGCGTTTTTACAATAAACAGGAATGTCAAAAACCCTAGACATCCAAAAACCTAACCCTAGGAGATGAAGCGACAAAAGTCATGTGGGCCTCATTTGGGTAAATTGGTACATCAACTTCCCGGGGTCATAACATTTGCATACGATCTTCGTTTGATGCGCTCAATACCTCGTTAGAAAGATCTATCTGAGGACTACAAATTTTGTGTGAGAAACATCAAAGGAAATCCCATGTTGCTCCCCGGTTTTCCCAAAAAAATGTCGTTTAGGGCCTCAAAACGGCTCCGGAAGTTTCAAGACCCGAAAACTGCTAAAAATAGTAAATTACCAAAATTTCCAGAAAACTGTTTTGAGCCAGCTGGACAAGGTGGGTGGCCACCGATATCCACCTGTATCACTAAGTTCACAGGTTTCCAGATAATTAAGGCATTATGCAATTATTTCACAAGGTTCCTAACCCAATCCTCTACTTTGATTGGGTACAAGTACTTGGCTCTAATTACCTGGACCCACAAGCCTTTTCCTTGTACAATCCTCCATATATTTTTTGTATCTAGGGCCTTGGAAAAGAGAAAGACGTTTTTTGGACCCCATCCAACATTTTCTTTTGGATATCCATTTTTTTCTAGGATGCCAGCACAAGTCCTTTTTTTTATCTTTCGAGCAGATAAATTTATATCACAATTTCCTAGTCTCCAACACACCCTTCGGAACCTAAGAAAATTAAATCCAGTATATTGGTATTTTTTTTTGTACAAATTTAACAAGTACCAATCTACACCCTCTAGAGAGCCACTCGTCACACCAGTGATTTATCTTATTTTCTACTTTGGCAATCAACCATTGCTAGTCACATTTTTAATACAGGTTAGGTTTCAGATGGAAGCCCAAATAATTTAATCCCTGATCTAAATCTATCACCTGGTAAGAGAAAAAATCGAGAAAATATCCCCACTCTTTCTTTGATATGTATCACGTGGACATAATGGATTTATCAAGCTTTATTATCATATCAGTGGTTTTATAGAATAAGTCTAGAATATTTTTGAACATCTCGACTATCCTTCTAGTCCCTTCATAGAAAATCATAACGCCATTCACAAACAAGGGATGTGTGATATTGCATGTAGGACCAAAGCCTATCCCTTTAAAGCTACCATTATTTGATGCCTCTTTTAATAATCTACTTAGCCTTTTAACTATTAGTAGGAAACGAAGAGGGGAAATGAGGAATCCATGTCTAATACCCCTACCTAGTTTGAAGAAAGGGGATGCTAACCCAATGGTTATGAAAGCAAATGATGAAGAGGTAATGTAGCTCATCACCTAAACCACAAAATGATGACGAAAACCCAAGTGAATGAGAATTAGTCTTAGGTTAAGCCAACTTACCTTGTCATAGGATTTGGGGAAGTCCACTTTGATTACCATCAATATTTGATTTCTAGTCTTGATCAATTGAAGGCTTCCCTATGCTATTCCAATCGCTTCATGGATTTATCTTCCTTCTAAAAAACCCAAACTGCTCACCCCAAATTTGTGTTGATAAAACCTTTTTTATTCTTCTGGATATGACTTTCGAGAAAATTGTGTAGATACAACTGCATAAGGATATCAACCAAAACTTTTCAAAATATGTTGGATTATTCTCTTTTGGAATTAAAGCAATGAAGGTAGTATTATAATCCCTAGGCATTTTTATCATGTTTCTAGTGGCCTCCACCACCCTTTTTAAATCTTATTTAATAAATTCATAACATCCAAGGAAGAATTCGATAAGTAGACCATCTAGACCTTGGCTTTTATCCCTTTAGAATCTATGTAATGTTTGGAGCAATTCATCTTTTCCCACTTCTTTCATTAGCTATAGATTGTCTTCGTTGTTTACAAAACTGGGAAAAGAGTTGGAGAGCCTTGTTACTTCAACAATTGTGGTTCGAGAGTACTCTTTGAAGAGATTTGAGAAATAATTGACTCCTTAATCCACTATGTCTTTAAAAAATATTTCCCACCTATCATTTCCTTTATCAATCTTTTAGACAGAGTTTATATTTTTTACCATTTACATATCTATGAAAGAACTTGGAGTTTTCATCACCTACATGAACTCAAATGGCCTTCCTCTCGAGCCTCCATTCCTTCTCTAGTAATATGTTCCTCTTTTTTTTATTCCATTTGCTTTGCTTCCAACTTCTAAGTCTCAATCGAGCATCCAAGTCCTTCACTATTATAAAGGGTCTCCAGACCTTCTTCCGCATCTTTTATAAGCCTATCATCTTTTTGTTTTTTTATCCTTAGCCTATTTGGTCGCTACCGTCTTTGACTTTTTCAGATTTTATTGCAATTGGATCAAGACAGATTCTCTTAGATGTTCATCATAGGGCTTCTAAACATCCTTGACGTTTTTCACAAACTCTTCGAACTTCAATTATTTTGGTCAATTCGTCTTAAAGGGGATTGGTGATTTTTCCTAAGAAAGGGCCACTTATAACACAACAAGATTATGGTTTGATTCGTTTCTCGAGGCTACCCTTTTTCTTACTTGAACAAATTTATCCATAAATCCTTCAAATATTAACAAGCAGTCAAGCCTCTTGGATATTCTATTCTATTATTCCTTCATGGGGGAGTTATTTTTGCTAGTTTGATGTCCAACAAAACCACTTCTTCTAGATTTCTTATAAAATAACCCGAGAGGCAATCAATGTGTATAGTAGGTCCCAAAATTTCTAAATCTCCTAAGGTAAAGTTTAGATCTCCCACTATCACCAAAAGGCCACTCTGAATACACTCCATTTTGAATAAGTTGTACTACTACTCCACTCCATCTAAGTAAGGGCCATAAACATTTAGAGCATAAATTTATTTCTCCATATATAGTGAGAAAAGGGTTGCCCCTGGTCCTATAGGGATGGACCAAGAGTTAGAAATGGTATATGAACACCTCTACCATCTGGTTATATTCCCACCAGATCTCCCAATATCATCAATGTAATTGAAATCCCACCTAATCATAAATTTTGAGAGTTCTTGAATTACTTTCCCCCCATCTGTCACAGTCCAGTGAAGAACGATTGCAATACCCCTAGGTTGATCCCCAAATGTACATATGAATGTAACTGTCTTTTTCATATAAGATGGTGAGTTGATTGTATAAGTTCTTTGGTTTGGTGTCGCGCGCATAAATCTCGTACCAAAAGAGTGTGTGCAAGGTAAAATAATTATAGCATGCAGTTTACTATATATAGTATGTGCATGTGTAAATGCACATGATTGGGAACTAAAAGAGAAACAACTGAAGTTTACATCGCACACTGGTATAAGTGTGCAAGGTGTGGCGCACTAACAGAAGAGCCTTACAGGATAGCGCACACTTCAGGATTCAGCGCACACTGGATTAGTGCGCAAGTTTTGGAGGCTAGAAATCATTTTTTATATGTGTTATGATGTAATGTGCACCTGTGTAAGTGTGCAAGGATGACGCACTGAAAGAAGAGTGTGCACAACCCAGAAGTTATGCGCGCACTGGTTTTAGTGCGCGATCTGTATACTTTGAGGCTAGTCAGCCTGGATGCAAAATATCAGTACTTTTGTACTGAGTTTGTATATGTAACCACATACAATATAATGAAAATACATCCCTTCAACATACCGACCACGTAAAAAGGAATGTGGGACTTAAACTCCACTAGATGAGGTTAAAGGGGCTTAAATCCAAAAAGGAATATTATATTAATATTTCTTTAAAAGCATAAAGTGAGGAATATTATTTCTTAAAAACATAAAGTAAGGATATATTATTTTATCCTAAGTCCTAAGAAGAGGACAAGTGGTTGAAGGCAGTTCTCAATGTGACAAGTGTCAAGTTGGGAACATTCAGTCAAATTGTTTGGACTTAGTCCATTCTGGTATATTTTCATCAAATCATCTTTTCTGACCATTGTACCATCATGAGTTGTGATCATGACCCAACTGTTTTGTCATAGAACTGAACCATGAGCTGAACCCGACTATTGTTGTCATTGGACCCGACTGATACTAAGACCTGTATTCTTCTAATTACCATTGCAGATACCTGTACATTGCTTATCTTGGAGAGCTAGAATGAAGAATCAGGTTGTCAGGCTGTGGATTATTGGACTGAGGAGGTGGGTTGTCGGGCCTGTGGGACTTTGCATTCTCTTCGAGTGAGAGAATTACTGGGAAACATTTCCTGAGGTGTCAAACTGGAGTGACAAGGCTCTGAGACTTCATGTCTGGCCTATTGTTGAAGCCCTAGAAAGGAAGTGAGGAAGTTGAAGGACTATTGAGTAGAGAAGGGGCACATTTCCTGGGGTGGGACAAGCATGTGGGGAATGAGAGACTGTAGGTCGTCAATGTGAATTGGCATCTATGACAGACCTTCCTGTAAATGAGTCACATGTGACTGAGTTTCCCGTTGAGTGAGATACTTTAGCCTGGTTGGGAACCCTTAACCAAGTGGAGTTAGCTCCAGCTTGGGGGTGACCCACTATTGAAATTTATGAACAATGCGGTCTAAGGCTAGGAGGAACATGGAAGGCATACACGCAGTTGGTGTCATTTATTCAAAGATAAGTGCCAATTTGTGTGTAATCATGTTTTGCAATAATTATTATGCTTTTTTTTCATGAGCTTGGGATGTTTATGTTACATGTAGATTTTGTTATGATTATGTATAATTCTGTTATGAATATGTATATAATCATGCATGGTAGAGTGTAGTTTTATGTTTTTAAATAGTGACAGAGTTGTATCAGAGTAAATTCGATTGAATTGATGGTAATATGGTATTAGAGTAAAAAAAAAAGTGGAATTACCCAGCGAGTGGTTGGGGGTGTTATAAATTGGTATAAGAGCCCAGTGTTCAACGCTTAGCCTAGATGGGTCAAGTTAACATCATGTTGAAGTAGTTTTCCCGACGAATTAAATTCAAAAGTGGTCGAGTTTCAAGTTACAGTGCATCCATGACAGAAACTAGAAGCAATTGAGGGGAATTGGGTAAAATCCCCCATTTTTGTTGCTAAGTTCATGAAGAATTTAGGGAAATTTGGTTAAGTGATAGGATACCCTTGATTCTAATCCTTGTATAAGAAAATTCAAAAAGAAACCGATTGAATTTGAAGTTACAAAGAAGCTAAGACAAATTCAGCATAATTGTTTGTGTAAGTGTCACCATTCGTGAAGGAATTCGGAAAAATTCACATAAAAAATGTCAACCAGTGGCACACACAATAACTTGTTGTTACAGAGGTTGAATTTGGATGTACTGGAGTGAAATTGAACAAATTTCATAGTTGCAGAAAAGTCCATGATGGAATTTGGGTGACCATTGAGAAAAAGCCCCAAATTTTGTATAAAACATCTATGGAAAAATTAATTAAGTGTCGAAAATAGTGTGCGCACTAAGTAGTAATGATGTGCAGAAAGATCAAGGTGCACATGAGTGCGCATCAAAATTGGGTGACGCACTGTGCAGAACCAGTGATGTGGCAAAATAATATTTCACATGTGTGCGCATTGAACATTGATGTTGCGTAGAAAATAAGGGTGCACAAGATATGTGCACTAAAGTATGGCACTGCTCCATGTATAACACGTGGCGTGTGTAGAATATAGATGCGCGGTAAAACAAGCTAAAGTTTGGCATCACAGGGTGTAAGGCTTGTGGCGCATGATTGATATTTTGATGTGCAATGTATACGCTTGTTATGTTGATAGAGCGTAGTTTGAATTGTTGGTGCACGTGCAACATTGGTATGTTGTGCGTGCATGTTGAATTTTCACGTCGCATGAAGGAATAATTACTGATGCACAGTGTGAGGATAACAATATGTGCAGAATATTTGTGTGCAACATAAAGGTTGTGATCAATAGGGTATTAGCGCATGACATAAATGTATGCACATTGGTTAGTGGTGCGCGGTATATATGCTACAATTTAGCATGGTGTATGTAAACCTAGCGCATGCTAATTATGGATACATAATGAAGAAGTAGTGCACGTGAAGTCAATTGGGCAGTCAATCTTCCCAAGAAATTAGAAGAAAGGATTCTGAAACTTTATGTGTAGCACCACTTTTCACTCACTACTGTGTAGGTGTTACTACGCGGAATAACAACATTCTCACTCACAATTAATCACATGCATTCAAAACAAGTTAAACACATTCAACACAGAGTAATCATACGATTTACTGCCATCATCAACAATCAATACTATTTAACATCAATTCATATACACAACAGAATACATGATGATTATAATACACAAAGATACAGAAACATAATTAAAGCATCATCTGGTACTTATCTTTGAACAGTGGTAGATTCCACCAATTAAGTGCAGGCCTTCCATGAACCTCCCAGCCTTAGACCGCACTGCTCATTATCTCAACAGTGGGTCACCCCCGAAATGGGACTAAGCTCCACCCCAAGACAAGGAATCCTAGGCTAGGCTGAGGTTACAGGGAAACAACACACAGCCACAAGGATGGAATTCTCTCCTAGGAACCTCTCACACTCACTACCCACAGACCCTCATTCCCCACATGCCTGTTCCACCCCAGGAGTATACACCTTCTATGTCACCTGGAAAGTCCTTCGGCTACTAACCTCCCTTGCCTTGGGTTACATCAATAGGCCGGACCGGAAGTCTCCGGGCTTTGTGGCAGCTACAAGGTTCCTTCCATGAGTTCTCTCCTTCCTCTATACACTCTCTCTCCTGGAGAGAGTGTTGCTCCACTGGCCAACAAGCCACACGTAGTCCAACACTGCGTGGCCACAACAATCAACAGGGAAAAACTGACGCGGCTTTCCTACAGGCTCAACAATGGCTTAATGGCTCACGGTCATGACTTCGGGATAGAGACCCCATGCATAGGCTTGATCTTAGATAGAGGATACACACGGATTCTCCAGACGAACACAGGTTTTTTTCAGTTCAGAAGATGTACAAGGTTTTTCTGCAGAGGTTGGATCTGTCGTACCGCTCAGAGGCCATACGCACTCAGGCCGTCGGGTGGAATGGAGGATCACCCCCATCACGACTCATCTTCGCCATTTTATTTGCATGGATCGAAGTTGACACTTGTCTTCCTGGAAACTGCATGCATTTACCCAACACACATCCCCTTCCTCATGGTTAGGAACTTAGGATAAAACATGAAATGCTCATGCCTTTTTGGAATAATATTAAAATATTATTCCCAAGGCTGAAGCCCCCTAGGCTTAACACTTAGCCCATTTTCCCATCTTCCAGCCCCTAATCCCTTGCCTTCTTTGTGGAAGCTTAGTCCCCCTTCACTCATTTATCGTGGTCGGTTTGCACCTGGCGGTGTTTACAAATTTTTATTAATTGTTCTGCATGATTACATATACAACAGCAGGCTCTTGGCCTTCAACACTTAGGCTCCCTGGCCTGACAAACACATAAGACACCAACTTATAAAAACTTGGCTCACCAACCTATAAAACATAATTACAATTCCTTTCAGAACATGATTTATGACAGGGCTCAGCCTTGGGGACACTACAATCCCCCTCCCCTTATTTCTGCACTGTCCTCAGTGCAACTTACACTGTCTCTGCAAGCCT
>SNQJ01S0087694.1:41605-59892 GCA_010110895.2 Picea sitchensis
ACACAACACATAGCCACAAGGATGGAATTCTCTCCCAGGAACCTCTCACACTCACTGCCCATAGACCCTCATTCCCCACATGCCTGATCCACCCCAAGAGTATACATCTTCTCTGTCACCTGGACAGTCCTTCGGCTACTAACCTCCCTTGCCTTGGGTTACAGCAACAGGCCGGACCGGAAGTCTCCAGGCTCTGTGGCAGCTACAAGGTTCCTTCCAGGAGTTCTCTCCTTCCTCTATACACTCTCTCTCCTGGAGAGAGTGTTGCTCCACTGGCCAACAAGCCACACACAGTCCAGCACTGCGTGGCCACAACAATCAACAGGGAAAAACTGACGCGGCTTTCCTACAGGCTCAACAATGGCCGAATGGCTCACGGTCACGACTTCGGGATAGAGACCCCATGCACAGGCTCGATCTCAGATAGAGGATACACACGGATTCTCCAGACGAACACAGGTTTTTTTCAGTTCAGAAGATGTACAAGGTTTTTCTGCAGAGGTTGGATCTGTCGTACCACTCAGAGGTCGTACGCACTCAGGCCGTCGGGTGGAATGGAGGAGCGCCCCCATCACGGCTCATCTTCGCCATTTTATTTGCATGGGTCGGAGCTGACACTTGTCGCCCTGGAAACTGCATGCGTTTACCCAGCACACATCCCCTTCCTCATGGTTAGGAACTTAGGATAAAACATGAAATGCTCATGCCTTTTTGGAATAATATTAAAATATTATTCCCAAGGCTGAAGCCCCCTAGGCTTAACACTTAGCCCCTTTTCCCACCTTCCAGCCCCTAATCCCTTGCCTTCTCTATGGAAGCTCAGTCCCCCTTCACTCATTTATCGTGGTCGGTCTGCACCTGGCAGTGTTTACAAATTTTTATTAATTGTTCTACATGATTACATATACAACAGTAGGCTCATGGCCTTCAACACTTAGGCTCCCTGGCCTAACAAACACATAAGCCACCAGCTTATAAAAACTTGGCTCACCAGCCTGTAAAACATAATTACAATTCCTTTCAGAACATGATTTATGACAAGGCTCGGCCTTGGGGACACTACATTATGGAAACTAAACTGTACATAATTCCATGTTTTTTGTTAAACTATTTAGCCTAACAAATCTAGTTGGTTGCACATTTTGCAGAGTTAACAACATTAGATCAGAACATGATCAACAAAAGTTTAGAATCATGAAAGGTGCGTAGGGAGATTATAGCCATGAGGAAGAGATCAGAGGAATGTATGTCCATATGGGTAATGAAGGTACCCATTCAAATGGACATGGAGAAGGTAAGGAAGAAAGCATGAATTTGGTAGAAACCATAAAAAGTTTGCAAAGGGATTTTTTGAGTCATAAAGCTGACAATGAGAGGCTTATGAAAGCCAAGGAGAAATAGGAAGACTTCAACATTAAGTTGATGTAGAGCTTGGACAAAATAAAGAAGAATATGGATAAGCAGATTGAGTTAGACAGATCAAAAAGATATAAGTCTCATGATAAAAGGGGAAGATCAGTGCGCAGTAGAAGTGTTGGCAGACATCGCCATCACTTTCTGAGGCATTCCAATAAGAGAGCACACAATAGCTCAAGTCCTATCAAGAAGCAAAGAAAGAGGACAGAGGGAAATGACCAAAATCAAGCCTCCTACTTTTGATGGTGAACACAAAAAAGATGAGGATGCAAAGACTTGGCTGCTAAACATGAGGAAGTATTTTCAATTGCAAAATTACTCTTCACAGGCAGAAGATAGAATTGTTATTTATCATCTCAAGAGAAAAGCATCAATGTGGTGGGACCAATATGTAAAAGTACAACATATTGATGAGAAGAAGGTGACTTGGAGAGAATTCAAGAGGTATTTTCAAAGGAAATACTTGACTTAGAGATACTATGACAAGAAAATGAAAGAATTATTTGAACTCAAGCTTGGGAGTATGACCATAGATGAGTATGAAATGAGGTTTTTAGAGCTATTGAAATATGTTTCCTTCATCAAGGATGAACAGGTTAAGATATAGATATATTTGAGTGGGTTGCCATCATTTATCAGTGACAGAATACAATATGATGACCCCAAAACATTGGAGGAAACAATAACAAGGGCTAAGTGCCTTTATGCGCAACAAAAAGGAAAAACATCTTATCAAAAAGATTGGGAAGACAAGAAGAAAAGCAAGATGGAACTGAGGAAGAAGGGAACTAAGCCACCATTATTCAAAAGTAACTATCAGGAACAACCAACTTCTAAGGAACTGAGAATGACATATTCATTAGGGAAAAGGCCAAGGAAACCACCTATTCAATGTTGGGGTTGTAAAAGAGATCATATGTACGGAGATTTCTCTTATAGGAGTGAAAGAGTGAGGTATGTTCACAATGCACAACAATCTAAAATAGTAGAGGATATGGGCATAAGTGTACCTAAGATCTATGCATCCTTGGACAACAATCACGTTGAGTTTCGGTCGCATATGATTGAAGTGGAAGGTAAGATCAACAATCAACCCATTGCTATTTTAATTGATTCAAGAGCTAGTCATAGTTATCTAGATCCTAAGTTGGTGGAAATATTTCAATTGCCAATAAGCAAGCTTGGAAAACCTTGGATGGTGCATCTAGCTACAGGAGCTAAAAGAAATATTAATGAGATGGTCAATGCATGTCCAATGAACATGAATGGACTGAACACCAGCGCAAATATGAACATCATACCTTTAGGTTCCTATGACTTCCTAATTGGTATCCATTGGTTGGACCAACATCATGTTGTCCTAGACTGTTATAATAAACCATTTACTTGCTTGGATGAGGAAGGAAACTTAAGGAAAATACAAGGAATTCTCGGAGCGGTAACTATCAGAGAAGTTTCAGCCTTGTAGCTGAAGAAGAGTTACAGAAAAGGATGTCATTTTTTCGCCATGCAAATGGAAGAAACGCCTAAATATAGGGTGTCAAACATTGAAGATTGCGCAGTCCTGAAAGAGTTTGAAATGTATTTAAGGAAATACTAGGATTGCCACCTAAAAGAGATATCAATTTCTCCTTCAATTTGATACTTGGACCAGTTTCAGTATTTAAGACTCCTTACCGGATGAGTACACCTGAACTGAAGGAATTACAAATGCAGCTTGAAGAGATTATGAAGAAGGGGTATATATGCACAAGTGTGTCACCTTGGGGTGCCCCAATACTATTTGTGAAGAAAAAGGATGGAACATTGAGGCTTTGCATAGATTTCAGGCAGTTGAAGAAGGTTATTGTGAAGAACAAGTATCCTTTACCAAGGATAGATGACCATAGTGTGTGCCTTGAAGATGTGGAGGCACTACATCATAGGAAAAATATTGGAATTGAGGACAGACCATAGTGGTCTGAAATACCTATTTGGACAACCAACGTTAAATGCCATGTAAAGCAGATGGTTATATTTCATCAGTGAATATGACTTTGACATAAAACATATCAAAGGTAAAGAAAACAAAGTGGTTGATGCACTCAGCAGGAGAGTGCATGAGATGCATGCTACAACCATTAGCATGTACCAATCAGATTTGAAGGATATAATTCTAGAAGTTGCCAAATGTTATGAACAAAATATTTAATAATAAACATAAATACATTATAATAGTTAATGAATCATTAATGAAGAGACACCTTCCCAATGAAAGGTCACATCTCTTCATGGAAGGGCACCCATGTGTGGGTATATAAGGCCCTCATTCTTATTGTATCTAATCATCTCATATTCATATACATTATTTAATATATTATCCTTTATGGATTATAACTTGTTGTCTTACCTACATTCGGTATTTATCTCGTGAACTAGCTTGGTTCACCACAGTGGTATCAGAGTTTCGTCTCGATCCATCTTTTGGCCAACCCCGTTGTTTCAGAGTTTCTCTGAGTCTTTGGTCATTGACCACAATAGGCCCTTGGCCATTTAAGTTAAAAAAGTTATTCCGCTGCAAGATACCAGGAAAGATAAACAGTAACAGATTTCAAGAGAACCATAGAAAAAAAAATATATTCGTTCTAAATTAAAAATATATATATATATATATATATATATAATTTGGAGGAAGAAAAGAAGCTTGTAAAAAAAATAAAAAAATAAAAAGAAAAAAAAGAGGGTTGTCCACCTCTCCATTGTGGCATAAACAATTCTCAATTTAGTAAACCCTAGGATCCCAATACAAGGGACTATTGAATTCAAAGATAAACATTAAAACAAATTCAAAATCAAGTACCATAAAATTATTGGGCATTAGTCGTTTCTATTAAACGCGAAGAGGGTTATAAAGTCACGAATGTTGACGGAAAGGGTTGTGATTATTCCATTCCCCACTGTCGCCTGGTCATCACCACGTTGCCAAGTAGAAGACGTTAATCCATCGAGTCCGTGAAATTCGTGAGAAAAAAATTCATGGTGTACTCTAGACACCAACAAACTAGTCGTCATATAGCATTATGTGACATTCGACCGTCTAAAACCGTGCATATGCTCTTACTACTCGGAGTTAATTAGCTTAGGGTATCATTTCCAAAATCACAATTTTTTGAATTACGAAGTAGAGATATCAAGAATCTGTGGTCACTCCATGCGCCATAACCATAATCACGTTAAAAACGAGCGCTATCTAAAAGACGAATTCATAACATTCATTTCATAAAAGACGAGTTTTGAAGTTTGCCTCAAAATACATTAAAAGAGTTCCAAGTAATTTATGTGTAATTAAGTGGTATCAACAATCAACCGTGCTCTTAAGAAAACTAAGTTAAAAGCATATATATATATATATATATATATGAAACTCATCAAGTTACAAAGGCTGCATTATTCATTGAAAGGAAGACTATAAAAAAATAAGCCATTGAATTTTTTTATAAAAGGATCTATTCAAAGAAGTATTTAATAAAAAGTTTTGGAAAAGCGTGAAGGAAGTAAGTGTTTAAACTTTAGATATTTGAAGTATTATAGCTATAAAGTTATCATGGAAAAATCGTTGAAGTTTTATATATATATATAAAAGAAGAGGTTCCATTCATAAAGGAGTTATTTAATCATAAAAGGTTATAAAAAAGGTTAAAGAATATTTGTTAGAAGTGTTTGAAGAAAACAAAAATGGATTTTCAAGAAGAAATATTTTTTAGTAAAAATCATCTAACTAGATGCATCGGATTATTAACATTTAGAGGAAATATTCAAGAAAAATAAGTTAGCATCCACATTTTCCCAGATAAGAAGAAAAATCACATAAGTATGGATTTGGCGAATCAATTAATAATTCCAAAGACAAATGTAATCGAAACAAAAGACTTTTTTTTTGGCAATAAATATGACATCAAGGACTTACAGTTGACTCTCGAAGATTATAAACTCGTATCGAATTTCTAGGTTACAACTATATATGAAAAAGAGGTTGGTATAATCCTTGGCTCGACTTGGTTAGAGACGCTGGGTAGCTTAATATTAAACCTTGAGAAAAAAAAAAAAAATGTTTTCCTACAAGAAGAAAAAAATAAAATTACATAACATCTCAGTGAAGTTAGATTCAATATCCACGTCAAAATATCTTGATCATATATCCAAAATACTACTATCAGACAGACAACAGTCAATACTTGAGATCCAAAAAGAATGTGACAAAATCGTCATAGACAAAGACGCGGAAATTTCTCACCGAAAAGCCCATAAACAAAGTTTACTCACCCAGATTAAGAAGATAAAGAGTGATAAGAAGACGGTACAAGACAAGTTAGAACAACTTACCAATAAAGAATCATTGGTGGATAAAGAGACAATGACTGAACCTATGGAGATAAAGAAATATTCAAATGAAAAAAACATGATTATGGATCAGGGAATTAATACAGACCTAGTCAACCTTACAACCCAAAAGTTGGAAAATTTAGTTGACGTAAAGAGGTCTTCACATATCCAAGTAGAATCAACCCAAAGCTATGATGAAGACTCAATTCCAAAAGATAATCAAGAAGAATCTATAAGTACATGAAGTAAAGATCAGATTGCAAGGATGCCTTATAGACATCCAAATCATAAAAATCGATACTTCAACCAGTCAAGGTATCCACAGAAAAAAATGACATATATGTCAAAAATTATTACCTCCATTACAAATGATGCTCAAGGTATAAATTATCAGGGGAGTCGAAATACATCAAGTTTTCTACAAGAACCCTATAAAATCCTAGTTTTGCAGAAGATCGATTTAGGGTGGGCAGACTCCCTTACAGTTCGACGGTTCTACTCACCGTTTAGGAGATCTTATCGTTTCAAGTCCTCAACGATCACTAATTCATGGATAAAGAATAAGGAGACGATATTACAAGCCAGAACAAGAGATAACTCTTCCATAAGTATGCTTCGAGGACAAAACATTTTTAAGGGAAAGGCAATGTTATGAACATAATATATAATAATAAACATAAATACAGTATAATAGTTAATGAATAATTAATGAAGAGACACCTTCTCAATGAAAGGTCACGTCTCTTCATGGAAGGGCACCCCTGCGTGGGTATGTAAGGCACTCATTCTTATTGTATCTGATCATCTCATATTCATATACATTATTTAATATATTATCATTTATGGATTATAACCTATTGTCTTATCTACATTGGGTATTTATCTGGTGAACTGGCTTGGTTCACCACACCAAATCAGATAAAAAATACAAGGAGGTAAAGGAAAAACTTCAGCAAGGTAACTTACCGCATAAAGTTGAAGACTATAAGCTGGAAGATGATGAAATTCTTAGATATAGAGGCAGAATCTATGTGCCAAATTCTCGAGAATTGAAGGATCTGATATTGGGATAAATGCATAATGCACCTTATATTGGACACCCATGTTACCAGAAAATTTTTGCCGCTGTCAAGAGCCAATATTATTGGCCAGTCATGAAGAAAGAAGTTACTGAGTTTATTGCCAAGTGTTTGGCATGTCAAAAGGTCAAGGTTGAGCATAAACATCCAGTTGGTTTGCTACAACCATTGCCCATTCCTGAGTGGAAGTGGGAAGTGGTAACAATGGAGTTTATTACTAAACTACCTAGAACTAACAAGCAACATGATTCCATCATGGTGGTGGTGGAAAAGCTTACCAAAGCTGCCCATTTTATTCTAGTAAAGCTTACTCACAAGGCAACTAACATAATTGATATTTATTTGAAAGAAATAACTCGGTTACATGGAATGCCCAAGACAATTGTGTTTGACAGAGATCCAAAATTTACCTCAAATTCTTGGAAATGATTGTTTAAGGGATTTGGAACAAATATGCATTTTAGCACAGCTTATCATCCAGAGTCAGATGGGCAGACAAAAATAGTGAATTAGGTAATAGAAGATATGATAAGGATGTATGTGATGGATAAACCATCCAAATGGGAAGATTATCTACATTTGGTAGAGTTTTCTTGCAACAATGGGTACAAAGCATCTATGAAGATGAGCCCATTTTAGGCACTCTATGGAAAAAAATGCAACACACCAATGAGCTGGGACAACCCAGCAGACTACGCAGTAATTGGGCTAGAACTACTTAGGGAAATGGAAGAACAGATGATAAAAATAAAACAGAATTTAAAAGTTGCGCAGGACAGGAAAAAAAATTATGCTCATAAGGGCAAAACTCACAGGGAATTCAAAGTGGGTGATCATGTATTCCTGAAAGTAAATGCCAACATAAGTTCCTTGAAATTGGGAAATTGCTCAAAGTTGGCAGCTCGTTTTTCTGGACCATTTGAAATCCTAGAAAGGATTGGGCATGTAGCATACACGCTTGTCTTTCCTGCATCAACGCATATTCATAATGTATTCCATATATCATTACTTAAAAAGTATGTTCCTGATACTATTCATGTCATTGATTGGAATGTGATTCAGGTGGAGGAAGAAGGCGGTTTTCAAGTGCATCTAGTGTGCATATTGGATCAGAAGATCAAGCAGCTCCGGAATCGGGCCATAGGGCTAGTAAAGGTTCAATGGACTTGGTACAACCCTGAAGATGCAACTTGGGAGCATGAGGATGTTATGCGAGCAGAGTACCCGCATCTTTTTTAGAACTTTTGAAATTTCGATTGTACATGTGTATATAGTGCACTGAGGACAGTGCATAAATAAGGGGGAGGGGATTGTAATACCCCTAAACTAATCCACAAGTGTAAATATGAATGTAACTGTCTTTAACACATAAGCTAGTGAGTTGATTGTATAAGGTCTTTGGTTTGGTGCAGCGCGCATTAAGTCAGTGCGCATAAATCTCGTACCAAAAGAGTGCACATAGGATAAGAGGTTTATAGTACGTGGTTTACTATATATAGGGCATGCCTATGTAAATGCACAAGATTGGGCATTAAAAGAGAAACAACTAAAGTTTACAGTGTGCATTGGTATAAGCGCACAAGGAGCAACTCACTAACAAAAGAGCCTAACACAATGGCGCACACTTTAGGATTCAACGCACACTGGATTAGTGCATAGGTTTTGGAGGCCAGAGAGCCTTTTTTATATGTGTTATGATGTAATGTGCACTTGTGTAAGTTCACAAGGATGACACACTGAAAGAAAAATGTATGCAGCCCAAAAGTTTTGCGCGCACTAGTTTTAGTGTGATCTATATATTTTGAGGTTGGTGAGCCTAGATGCAAAAGATCAATACTTTTGTACTGAGTTTGTAAATATAATTGCATACCATATAATGAAAACACATCCCTACGGAAAACCGACCACGTAAAAGAGAATGGGGGGCTTAAACTCCATTAGTTGAGGTTAAGGGGGTTGGGTTAAAGGGGCTTAAATCCATAAAGGAATATTATATTAATATTTCTTTAAAAGCATAAAGTGAGGAATATTATATTAATATTTCTTAAAAACATAAAATAAGGATATATTATTTTATCCTAAGTCCCAAGGAGGGGACAAGTGGCTGAAGGCAGTTCTCAACATGACAAGTGTCAAGTTGGGAACATGTTGTGGAATGAAGGCAGTTCTCAATGTGATAAGTGTCAAGTTGGGAACATGTAGTCAAATGGTTTGGACTTAGTCCATTCCAATATCTTTTCATTGGATCATCTTTTCTGACCATTGGACCACCATGAGCTCTGATAATGACCCGATTGTTCTGTCATAGAACTGAACTGTGAGTTGAACCTGACTGTTGATGCCATTGGACCCGACTGATGTTGAGGCCTGTATTTTGTTGATTACTATCACAAATACTTGTACGCTGCTTAGATTGGAGAGCTAGATTGAAGAACCGGGTTGTCAGGCCCATGGATTATTGGACTAAGGAGGCGGGTTTCCAAGCTCGTGGAACTTTGCATTCTCTCTGGATGAGAGAATGGTTGGGAATCATTTACCGAGGTGCCAAACTGCAACGACAAGGCTATGAGACTTACTGTCTGGCCTATTGTTGAAGCCCTAGAATGGAAGTGGGGCAGCCGAAGGACTATTGAGGAGAGAAGGGGCACACTTCCTAGGGTGGGACAAGCATGTGGGGAATGAGAGATTGTAGGTTGTCAGTGTGACTTGGCATCTGTGACGGACCTTCCTGTAATTGAGTCATCTGTGACTGAGTTACACGTGACCAAGTTTCATGTTGATTGAGATACTTTAGCCTGGTTGGGAACCCTTACCCAAGTGGAGTTTAGCCCTAGCTCGGGGGTGACCCACTATTGAAATTTATGAACATTGTGATCTAAGGCTGGGAGGAACATGGAAGGACTACACGGAATTGGTGTCATTTATTCAAAGAAAAGTGTGAATTTGTGTGTTTAATCATTTTTTGCAGTAATTATTATGCATTTGCTTTCATGAGCTTATGTTGTTTATGCTGCAATGTAGATTATGTTATGATTGTGTATAATTTTTTTATGAATATGTATATAATCATGCATGGTAGAGTGTATTTTTATGTTTTTAATTAGTGACAGAGTTGTATCAGAGTAATTTCGATTCAATTGTTGGTAATATGGTATCATATTAGAAAGTTTTAAGTGGCATCGCCCAGTGGGTGGTTGGGGGTGTTACAAGGATAATAAAGAGTTTTAATGTCTCTATTAGCCTCTTGATGGCCAATTTCTTTGAGGGATTGGCCAACCCTCAATAATTCAGGTTTAGGAGAATCATTTTAGTCCCTTATAAGGGGTAGTTGTTATAAGAGCCCTAATTAGATAAATAGTTCAAACAATTTAACAACAATTAAATAAATACATACCAATATTTCATTCAGTAAATAGTAACCAAAAGATTGTCAACATGCATACGCATATTTTAATTTTTATCTTTTCCATTAGATTCAATCAAGAATGACATAATAATTCCTCAAAGTTTCTAATAGTAGTGCAGAAAAAAAGAATATAGACATTCATTCATTAATAAATCTAAGAGAAGAAATGGCATGCAAAATCTGTATTTCATTAACTCTAAATAATAGTACCAAAATAAATTAAACACAATGTAAGTATCACCACTTCCAAGTCTTCAAATCTCAAAATTTGGCTTTTACAATAGTGTGCATAGCCAAATTTTCCAGAGTTTCCAACCTCTGTTCTCATTAGATAATTACAATAAATAGAAGAAAAAGATGCTAAATCCTAGAATTGATTCCACAATTTGTTCAAACTAATAGGTCCAAATATTGATTTGATTTGTTGGCTAATATTAAGAAGAGATATTATCCTCAGTACCAGTAAATCCTTCGCTGAATTTTCCCTCTTGCATATGTACGTGACTTTGTCATATGAGGACTTTCTTTAACATTAGTGCAATTAACGGTGGCTGAGGAATCTCCTCATTCAATTTGCACCAATAGATTTTCTTAGTTATTTCCTCATGTCCTGACTTGAACTTCAATAAGAAACCATTGATGTATTTGTAACATTTTGCAAGACGAGTGATGAACTGTTTGATATTTTCCATGTTCCATACACTGATTTGAGTAATCCCATTTGTTCTTGAGAAAATCTATTGGTGTACATCATTTAGACAAACTGACAAAGGTACAAATTGGCCCAAGAACTAAACATGAGGCATATTATAATCATTAAAAATATCGAGAGCTAAATCCCATGAGTCTGAGTAGCTCTTGAGAATAAATAGTTGATATGCCAGGAGTCAAGTGATGCTTGAATTTGTAGTTTTTATTCTTCGGAGAATATAAAATAACCTTGAGGAAAATCAATTCCTTGTGCTTCCCAAATTTTCAGACCTTCAAATGAAACTTGTGCCTCCTTTTGTTTTTCAAATTATGCCTGAGAACCTGTAGATAACTACAATACGTGTTCATGATGTTCTTTGATAACATATAGTTTGGTGTAAAGTAGCTCTTGTAAGCAAGCCAATTTAATTTTTTATATCCATGGCTACTTTCTTTAAAGTTTCATAATCATCAATTTTCATTTTCATTTCCTCTAACTGAGCAGTCAAAGTATCTACTTGATTCTCAAAACTTTTGCTCAATTTTTTTTTGTCCTCAAGAACCATAACTACATGTTTGTTGTGTTCAAATTTAATCTCATCTATTTTAGTTGTCAATTGTATAACGATATTTAGAGATAGTTTATTTACTTCTAAAATATCCTTCAACTAGGATTCATGTTCTCGTGACCAAATGTTTTGTTGTGACTTCAACTATTCCTGCAACTCTTCTACTTTTTTCCTTTATTTCTTTCATTGGGTGGACAATTTACTTATAGACCATTTGTTTGCATTGGCAAATGCTCCCAGGGCATTAACAACTTCCTCTACGAATTATTCATCATTTAAGTGTGTAGCATTCCACAATTGGGTTACTTCTTCTGTGATTTCTTAATGGTGTGTTGTTTTCCTCTTCTTGATCTTTCTCTTGACTATAGTTCTGGTTTTATCATCAAAAGCATAATTGTCCTCTTCTTGATCTTTCTCCTGACTAAAGTTTTGGTTCTATCATAAAAAGCATAATTGTCCAAAGACAAAACAATATCTTTTATAGGCTGGAGGTTGTCAAGATGTAAAGGGATTGTAACTATTCTCCCTCAAATGGTAGTTATGGGAGAAGTATCAATAGGGGTAGTAATATGAATAGTTGGTGTTTTGGAGTGATCCATATCTGTGTTGGTGTTAAACACTTCACTGACTTCGGGAGTTTTGATAGAAGTCTGGACTGTTGTTTTACTCAAGTCTTGTTCTCTTGTTGTAGTTCTTTGTTGATCCTGTACATCCACCTGTGAATCCATTGTTGAACTGTTGTGATTCTATTCAGTTTCAGACTTGGATGATTCATCCTCACCTTCATCAATCTCTATTTTTTTAACACCCCACTTTTCATTCTTTTCCTTAAGAAAGGCCTTTTTTCCTTTTAACTTGCCAATCAATGAAGTTTGAAAATTTGGAACTATTTCTTATAGCACCAATTCTCTGAACAACAATGTCAAATGTGTCATCCTCATGGATGTATGCTTTACTTTTGACCATAGCACAATGTTTTCTAACAATCTTTGTTGAATCATGTCTTTTGAGATTCCCTTGAGCTAGCCAGATTCCTTCCAATTGATCTACTTCCTTCTGAGCATGTTTTGTATTTAATAAAGTAAAAATGCCTATTGAAATTCGAAATGTGGGTCATTGTATTTCTTGATTTATTAACAAAATTGTTGCAATGTCAACACTAACAATTTGGTATGCAATTTCTCTCAAAGCTATTATGTCTGTGACATATCCAGGCAAGATATGGGGGGGGCTTCACACCCATATATTTTGATGTATGAAAATTACTTATCCAAAAACTAATCACCAATTTATTTGATAGCACTCATGGCCTCCTGAGTGAATCTGGGAGTTGTCTGAATTTTTTAAAGCAAATGAAGAGGAATCATGAAGAAATTACAGAAGTCATAGAAAAAATTATTGTAGCTAATTGCCCACAATTTAGAGTAGTACAAATGGACTGCTTCTTCAAAGGGACACCAGTTCCAAGGTAAAAGGGGAAAAGGTGTAACTGCACAAATGACATTGATCAGATAACTAGACATGAAAAATCTTGGGTAGTATCCTAGAGGTCCCTCTTGGGAATTTTGAACATATTATTTGATGTTAGCAGAGAGGATGTGTGCCCAAATAAAAACCTTCCACGTGAGAACCCGATGGAGAAAAGGAATCCAACCCAACTTAAATTTAAAGGAATCTTTTTCACCATATAGGCAATAGAGCATGATGGAAACCAACATGAAGGGTTTCTTTAATCTAGGGACATGATAAATTTTGTCTCCTATGATTTTGAAAGAATTAGGATCATTCCACCATTCTCTAATTAAATCGGTCATCTACAATTCATCATTTTCAACTTCTTTTTGAATAAATTCTTTAACAAAATTATCATCTCAATTGGTTGTGGGTGGAATTAGCTTATACATATTAACAACATCATCAGGTTTGAAAGAGCCAACAATGTGGTGAGTGACAACTATGCATGTAGAAATAACAGTGCAGAGATTATCCACTGCATCATGTCATAGTAGGGCAATATAGTTAGTGTAGTAGCGATCTTATGAAGGTCATACCTCCTGATGTCAATCAGGTAGTCTGTGCCTAACTTGCATTCTTTTGTGAAATAGACCTCTTCGATGAATTTGTATAATTTGCTCCATTCCATACTATTGCTTTTGCATGTTTTGAATGTTGTGTTGAAGAAAAATGCTGAGTTGGGGTTTCTTTTGATTTCTTCTTCCTCGTCCTTTTGTTGCTTCACCTTTCCTTTTTGCGTCATCCTATAATGATAATCCCGACAATCACACGACAACATATGAGATTTCTTTCAAAATCAATTTATAGATTTGAATAAAACCAATTTTATCATCAATATGTATAACATAACTAACTAGGCAAAAATAAGTAAAAGGAATTATGTGTTTTCGAATTCTTGAATTAATGCAGAGAAAGTCAATCCTCAGACATCTTAGAGGAAATGAAAGTAAGGCTCTAACATGGATAAAAATGGAGTTAGTGGGAAATTTTGGTCTTAAGACGAAGGATTACACTATACCCAATGTTCAATAAATTCTTTTAATTACTGTAACCACAAACGTTAGGATCATTAAACTGTGGAAAGGACAATTTAAGTTTTATTCAAATATGCGAGGTAACATCTCTTACCAGGCACCGGTTCACCATGAGACTTAGGACTTTACCTTTAACACCCACAAATGCAACTCATGCTGATAGGTTTTATTATTGTTTTTATTTATATTATTGTGCTTTAATTTTAACTTAATCACTTAACAAGGTATCATAGGTCTTAATCTTTATAAATTAAACCAATATGTGCATGGTAAAAATGTCAGTCCGGTATTAGTCAAGGTATCGTGAGATCGGTGTACCAAGGATCAAAATAGTTGCAGAATAATTCAAAACTTAGATTAAGGCAAAACCCCGATCTGATATTCTTGTGTGATCACTCTACCGAGATCTTATTACAAAAAGTTAGATGGAATTTGGTCCCACTATCTCGTCAAGAATTAGATCATCGGGAATTGGAAAATTTCTTAAACGAATTAGAGTGAAACAACAAACTGATCTAGTCTCACCGGCCTATTGGGAAATCGAGGCACCAGAAATGAGGTAATTTATTTGCAACAACTAGAACATCATAAAAGTTGACCCAGTACTACTGGGTTATCGAGAGATCAAAGTATTGAGAAAAGTTAAAAGTGACAGTAAAATCTTGATCTGGTGTCACTGGGAAGAAACGCTCGCATGATATTATATGCAAAAAAAGAAATTCAATCTGATATTACCGATTCATCTAGAAATCAAAGCACTAACCTACTGGGAGAGAGTTATTAAAGTTTCAAAAACAACCTTTCCCAATTGGATGTAAACAAAGATCGACCCATCGAAAGATTGGGGTATCGCGGAAAATTTTATTAAAATCGTAAAACTAAAGGAAATCTTGATCTGGTATAACGAGATCACCTGGCCAATCACACCATCAGGAGATTGAGGCATTGGCCTACCAAGAGGAATTTATTAAATTTAAAAGGAAACATTTCACATTGGGCCATCGGGAGATCGAGGCACAGACATATCAAAATATCAAAGCATCGGGGCATGGGGGCTAATGATTTTATTAAATGATTGGATAAAGTCTGGTCCGGTCTAATCGGGTTATCGACCATAGGAGTACTAGGAGATCGAGAGAGTGGTTTTATTGCTTGGTTATTTTTTTGTGTTTCGAAAAGATTATTTTAAAATAATTTAATTGCATCACAAAACTATAATGTGAAATTATAAACAAACCAAAAATAAAAAGGGACCCATTATTATTCATCTGAAAAGCTTAAAAAATAATGGGGGGTTGTTGAGGCTCAACAAATGGCAACATATTGAGAGAAACAGTTATATTTTTCTAGTTATACTAAAAGGATTATACACATCAAATATTAAAAGTAAGCTCAAGGCATGTAAAGATATATTTTTTATTTTATGGGTACCTCCAAATGTTCAAGAAATTTAAGGATATTCTCACTAATCACAAATATTAGATAACTTACAGATTGCATCTTTAAATGGGTTTTTGAGGTTAATTTTGTTAAGATTTTAGTCCACAAATAATTGGTACAAGGTGTGATGTAATGCTTTCACCTTGGGTAAGTAAACATTTGCCTATGTGTGTTCATCATCTCTCTTTGACCCAACATTGCTTCGTTGCTCGCAAGTGTCCATAGTCTTGATGAAGATGCCTTGGTATCATACAAGCATGGCCCCGCTACCAGCGAGCATTCGTAGCTCCGACGGGTTTACTTATAGTTCCCACACTAATTAGTGCTTTCAACTTCCCTTATTTATTCAATTGCACCCTTAATGATTTGAGTATATATATTGCATAAGCAATTAGGTGCTTAGGGAAGCAGGGTGATACAAGAGTTATTTAGATTATCTTGGCAGTCTACTCACTTGAAAGGTTTATATTGAGGTATCCCTTCCACCAATCATCTCTACATAAGCTTTTAAGTATGAAAAGAGGAGTTCAGAAGAGACAATTTGTAAGAAACCTAGGGTGCAACAATGATATAAACATGAAATCTTGGTAACATAGGAGTTCCACCACTAATATAGAAATTTTACTTCCAGGTCGTGAAAATTTATATAGATTATTTAAGTGTGATGCTTTAAGTTGTAGACGAGCATATAATCGAACCAAGAATGTGTCAAATATTATTGAGGAAAACAAACCCTTTTATTATTTCAAACAAATGATAAAATCAACAAGAATCAAACCTATTTACATAGTTTACCGGTTTTTCTTTTGTTTGTTTTTTTTTTTGGTGAGAAATAATTTTTGAGAATCTATCCATTCACGGGAAGAATTTCCTTTTCTCCCTCTAATGTTTGAAGAATAAATGTTGATGGGGTCAATTTTTCCAGTGATTTGAAATGGACCAAGCCACAATTTTTGAAATTTTGTATGTTTTCCTTTTTCTTTGTGGGCTTTGTCCCATTTTAGAACTAAATCACCAACTGCAAAAAAACTATTGTTAATTGAATGTTTATCGAACCATTTGTTTATTATTTTTTGGTGTTCATAAAAAGTTTGTTTGGCTTTATCTCTTTCTTCTTCTAATTTTAACAATTCCTCTATGCATTCTTGCATTTTGGGACAAGGATCTTCTTTGACAGATTGAGCTAATTGAAGGGAAGGTAAAACTACATTAGATGGTAGAATGGATTCCTTGCCATAGACAAGGAATTAAGGGGAATTTCCTAATGCAGTTTTAGGTGTGACCTTGTCATCCCATAATGTAGATGAAACGGATTTGTGTCAATTTCTCTTATTTTCATTAATGTTTTTCTTAATGATCCGGAGAAAGTTTTTGTTGGTAGAGTAGTTGGCATAATATCGTATCTTGATACCATTCTCTAAAACAAATCCAGTTAACTTTATTGAGGAAAAATGAGAAGTGTTATCAAATACCAAAGTGTTAGGAACACCAAACCTTGTAATTATGAACTGTTCGATAAAAGATATCACATGATTATGTTTAACAGTTTTTAAAGGGATGGCCTTTCTCCACCTAGTAAAATAATCAGTTCTTGTCAAGATATACTTGTGTAACTTTGAAGAGTTTGGAGTTATTTCTCTGATGATGTCCAATCCCCATTGTTCAAATGGTCCATCAGTTGTCACAGGATGCAATGGGAATGCATGATTATTCTCTCTCTTGTGTAGATTTTAACATTGTACAATTATTTACTACAAACAAATTTTCAGTAAAAGAACAGAAAAGATACAATGGAAAATACACACATTACACAGAGATTTTTCCCCTGGAAACCCAAACTGGGAAAACCAACATATTTTATATTCATCCACTTCACACATTGTTTACAATACAATATACATATAGGAGCAAATGACATCCAAAACCCTAATCCAATGACCTAGATTAGTCAACAATCCTAATTCCTTAACCGAAAATAGAAAACCATCGGCAAAAAAACCATGTGCCAAAAAACCGCCCAACAATGGACATGAAAATCGAGGCAAAAAGGTGACACGTTTCTCGAGGGAAAAAAATCGGGGGCGTTTCCCCAGAACCCCCGCATAGGGAGGTTATCGCTAGTCGTGAAAAGAATATAACACATACCTAACATCCCGGTAGCATATTGGAAGATTGCATTTTTGAACGTATGTGTGGGCATCTCTTAATAAAATCGGCTAATAATGTCGTGCTCAAATGATCTTATGAGCAGTAGTGTCTCCACTAAAATGTCCACCTGTAGGACCATCATGTAAATTAGATAATACTTTGGCAACATTCAATTTTTCTAAACATCTAAGAAAAATAGAATCATACTTTTGTCTAACTAATACTCCATTTATCAATTGATAATGTATAGATTCCAACCATAATGCTCTTTTCTTTTTTGGGTCATAATGGAGAGGAGAAAATCCATGAGTAAGGAAAATTTTCAGATTATTATACCATGAATCAGAATAATTAGAGGTAAGATGAATCTCGTTAATTTGTGCCTCTAACTCGTTTTCTTTTTCAGGTTTATTTTCAAAATCTAAATCCATTGACCTTGTTGCTAGTCTGTAGCGGCCTAAAACTCGAATAACTTTGGAAGGTTTAATTTCCAAATCATATTCTTGCAAGGTAATCATCCATTTATCTCTTATGTCTCCAAGGTCCTTTTGAACAAGTAAATTTCAGACTAAAGGATATGGGACAATCACTTTGGTGTGTGATTTTAAGAGAAAAGGCCTAAAGTGTT